>JALIZH010028509.1:0-101381 GCA_030522465.1 Rhipicephalus appendiculatus | reverse complement strand
TGTAATGCGTCGCATGGACCACCGGTGGTCACATAGAGCAACAGTATAGACACTAAGTTATGGGAAACACAGACAAGGATAGCAGAGGCACGGGTGTGCTAGCCAAATGTGCTAGCCAAATTTAGTAATTTCCAAACGTAAAATAAAACATGCCTGCGAAAGAAATTGTAAACTGAGCAAAACTACAAGACGAATGTCCTACACTGGACATAACAATATATTGTTGATAATTAAGCGACCCACACCTCAGTCGAGGAGCGCGCATGGCATGTGCCGTGCCACGTCATTAAGGAATTGGGCTCATCTGTTGAGGTCTTCAGTACTTACACAAAGCCACAGGCGCGTATTTTTCGTGCTGTTTAAAAAATGAATGTCAATTTGAGTCGCGCCTATAGTGTCTGTAAATTTTAGTGACCAAGATGGGTCGTGTGGACAAGAGACTAAGAAAGTAAAATTGGACCGGAGAAGTATTGCCCGCTATTTAACACATTTAATAATGTTAGCTGATCGGCCACCACACACGAAGGACCGTGCAACGCATGGGAAAAACTACACGCTGATGAAAAGCTTGCACAGTGTTCTACATCCATGACGCTACTACCAAAATTGTTTCCTTGCCCTTTGTTGCTATTTGACGGAAACAAATAGGAAAACGCATAAGCTTCAGCTCGAACACTGAAGCGGTACAGCGTTTTCGGGTCCCGTTTCCATGATCTTTGGGAGCGTGGCATAATCTGGCGGCGTAGCAAGCGTAAACGCAATTCACTTCTTGCTGTAGTAGCTAGCAAGGGCGATTACGGTAGCGCAGGGGCATAAAGCGTTGGAATGCGTGCTCGCTCACTGGGCCAATTAGTGAAGGTACCGTTAACTTAACTTAAACTACAGCAGAGTGAAACAGATGAGCCGTCATTTCATCTTGTGGGTGTGTCTCCATATGAGTGGAAGAGATGACGAAAAAGTGATGAACAAAAACACGAGAAACTACCCAGTACAAACACCAGCTAGTCTTCCTTGAAATCACAGAATGCGATAAGCCCGTGACATTGTCGGATCCAACTACATCAAACTATACTGATATATCTGGTAATAGTTTTTTTAAGGGTGAGCTATAACAGTTATCTAGACATCATAATCATTTTATGTGCAAGTGTATTTTCGATCTAGAACCCTTTGGTGACATTTCCTATCCACATTCCTCGAACACTGGCGGCTATATTTTCAACCAGTTTCTCAATTGATGTTTACTGAACTCAGGTCAATAACTGTAGGTTAACAGCTCCTTCCATAGAAGTAAACGCGTCTGCCATATTTCACTGCCATTTCAAGAGCGCGAGGAATTGTGTGCTGCACTTAAAGTGCACATTCTTTTGCGCAGAGTTCTGGTACGTTCTTTGAACGAAAGTGAACAAGCTCCCTGACAAGAGTGAAGGGACACTTCTAGAATAAAGCAGGTACACTATGCGCATGAGTTAAATTGCCCTTCCGACAGTAGCTGTGAGGCCACCACAGATGGTTTTGCGATGCTGGCTGGTTCACAGTCCATGAACTGCCTCCAAGAGTTTGGAGCAGTGTAGCTTCCCGAACTAAAGTAAAACAGAGCTGAGCGAGCTTTCTGTACAATATAACAGTGAGCATTTCACGAGAATTTTCGAAAGTTCCATTGGTGGTACAGAGAAAACGTCCACACACCACACGCAGTAGGCAGCAACGCCCAAAATAGGAACAACGCCTGCGCTAAGGGCAACTATACACGTGGTAGCGTAGTAATAACTAGGCATGATAGTTGACCCATCTAATAGAGCCTGGTGCACACATCTGTGTTCTACGTCTGTATGGCAAATATGCACAGTTCATTTGTAAAGATCTGCCTAATTTTGAGGACGCCTTATGCACGTTGACCTGCTAGTATAAAATTGCATAATATGCAACGGCGGTTCTACCACCTGTAAATTCCAATTACTAGCTGTCATGTTATCGTGGGGGCCCAATAAGTGTGGCCGTTGATTCAAAAGTGTGAGAATTATAGCTAAGCGCATAAAAATATATGAACGATGAAGTTTTAGTAGCGCTGGTTGAAGAACAACTTTCGTAATACCGACTTTAAAGCGCTTAACACATGATACGATCATGCGTCCGGCTGGACCTGTGGCGCTACGGCATGTATGTTTTGAAAACTTCGTACCCTCGTCAAGCAGTACAAAGCAAACAACTTTAACAAAGCTGGTTAGTGTTGCATGCGAACAGTTCATGAAATCATGTCTTTGCGAGCGACATACACATTGTAACAGCCGGTGGTTCCACTGACAGCCACCGATATGAACGGTTATGTATTGAGAAGCCACCTTCGGCGATGACCGACGCAGGCAGTTTCAGATACAGCGTCACCTTCAGTACATATTTAATACGCAATTAGCATTGACACTGTGACGTCGCGCGCTAATATATGCGAATAGTAATCTCGACGTTCTCGATGTGACCAGCAAATGTAGATGCGAAGGTAGCTGTCGTTTAAGCGATCGTGGGGCTGTCTACCTGCCTTTCCGAAGCCGTATGTTCTGAGACGAAAAACAATCGCTGGCGATCACAAAAGAAGGACGTTGGGAGACATCAGTTTAGACTGCACCTTAGGCCAGTGTCATTAGTCAGTGTGATAAATAAATTCTTTGCGACGTGTCTCGCTGTCGACGCGCTCACATTCCACCGACAGCAGTCCGGGATGCCGATGGCGTCACAAGGCCTTCTTTGTTCTCGCTTCGAAGTTGCCGCTGTGGACGTCTAAGATTGCCACCACAAGCAATCGCAAAAAAATTCAGCAGAACCCACGTATCCATGAAAATCGATGTTATGCGAAGCAAGTGGAGGGAACGTGACTCTGGTGTAAGTTTTTATTTAGCGACACGTTACAAAATGACGCTAAATATATGTACAAATGTTGTACGCGCAGATGCATGTTGAACAGTCGCTATGCTTTATATTGTCACGTGGTCGTGACGTTGACGACGGCAGTAGTCTAAGATGAAACACTTTATTTGGGCCGAACTTGTGGCCGGTAAACTGAAGGTGAGATTATAGCAATAAACGCTGGCACTGATAGCGGCGAACAGAGCGTCGGCCGTCGATCAACTGAACTTCGTTGGAACACGCCGGCTTTTATAAATTCACGCGTCGAACATTCTAGCCTTATCACTAGTCGTCGCGCAAGCTCTGGAATAATCTTGAGTGTTAGCGTCTTGCGCGCAATCTTAACAAAACGATCTACTACAACCCAGAAGCTTCTGGAACACTAGGGCGCGGCCCGCGCCGAGTACTGCTGATAGTCTTAGTGGGCGGAAACCGAATACAGTAAAAGAAACGCGCGTGGCAATGCCCCCCTCTGAAAAGGCATCGTCCCGATGCTTAGAACAGAACACCTGGAAAAAAATACATGTAACGACAATAAATCAAGAAAGTTCAATAAACAATACGCACAAGCAAGAAAGTTCAATGAAAAAAAGAAAAAGTACAGTCCTCAGGTTCACTACCGCGCGTAAAAACGACTTGAGGCGCACGACATGGACGGCGTCAGGTCGTGCACGGCGCCGTTGAGAGTTCGAATTGCCGTCGGGGACAACCTCGCAGTCGAGTGTGCCGAGACGCCGAAGCACCTTATTCGGTCCGAAGTATCGTCGTAGAAGTTTTTCACTAAGTCCACGTCGTCGTATCGGCGTCCGCACCCAAACGCGGTCGCCGGGCTGGTATTCCACGAAGCGTCGTCGAAGATTGTAGCGGCGGCTGTCAGTCGTCTGCTGATTCTTGATCCGCAGGCGGGCGAGCTGCCGTGCTTCTTCGGCGCGCTGTAGGTAGGCGGTCACGTCGATGTTTTTTCCTCGTCCGTCACGTTTGGTAACATGGTGTCGAGTGTCGTTGCCGGGCTCCGTCCGTAGACCAACTTGTATGGCGTCATCTGCGTCGTTTCTTGCACGGCCGGGTTGTATGCGAAGGTCACGTACTGAAGGATGGCGTCCCACGTCTTGTGTTCGACGTCGACGTACATGGCCAGCATGTCGGCGATGGTCTTATTTAGACGCTCGGTCAGGCCGTTGGTCTGTGGGTGGTACGCAGTGGTCCGGCGGTGGCTTGTGTGGCTGTATCCCAAGATCGCCTGGGTTTGGTCAGCCGTAAACGCCGTACCTCTGTCGGTGATGAGAACCTCAGGGGCCCCGTGTCGAAGGACGATGTTCTCAACTAAGAACTTGGCTACCTCGGTGGCACTGCCTTTGGGCAGGGCTTTTGTTTCGGCGTAGCGGGTGAGGTAGTCGGTGGCTACGACGATCCATTTATTTCCGCAAGTCGACGTTGGGAACGGCCCCAGGAAGTCCATCGCGATCTGCTGGAACGGTCGCCGAGGAGGCTCGATCGGCTGGAAGGAAGCCTGCTGGTCTTGTTGGCGGTGTCTTCCGTCGCTGACAGTCTCTGCACGTCCTTACGTAGCGAGCGACGTCGGCGGCAAGGCGCGGCCAGTAGTACTTTTCCTGTACTCTGGCGAGCGTGCGGGAAAGTCCGAGGTGTCCAGCCGTCGGGTCGTCGTGTAGAGCCTGCAGGATTTCTGGTCGCAATGCTGAAGGCACTACGAGGAGGTAGTTTGCTCGAAGTGGCGAGAAATTCTTCTTTATGAGAACGCCGTTTCGCAAGAAAAACGACGCAAGTCCTCGCTTGAATGCATTTGGAACAATGGCGGTTTTGCCTTCGAGGTACTCCACAAGACCTCTGAGTTCCGGGTCGGCTCGCTGTCGTTCGGCGAAGTCATCGGCACTTATGGTTCCCAAGAAGAAGTCATCCTCCTGGTCATCCTGCGGCGGCGGGTCGACGAGGGCGCGAGACGGGCAGTCGGCGTCAGAGTGTTTTCGTCCGGACTTTTAAAAGACGGTAACGTCGAATTCTTGAAGTCTCAGACTCCATCTTGCGAGACGACCTGAAGGGTCCTTCAGGTTAGCTAGCCAACACAAGGTGTGGTGGTCGCTCACAACTTTGAAGGGCCTGCCGTAGAGGTAGGGGCGAAACGTTGACGTTGCCCAGATGGTGGCAAGGCACTCCTTTTCTGTTGTGGAGTAGTTCGCTTCTGCCTTGGATAGCGACCGGCTAGCATAACTGATAAACCTTTCCACGCCGGCAGTTCTCTGGACAAGAACGGCGCCGAGTCCTACGCTGCTTGCGTCGGTGTGGATTTCCGTGTCGGCGTGTTCGTCGAAATGCGCAAGTATTGGAGGCGTCTGCAGGCGTCGTTTCAATTCTTCAAATGCTTCGACTTGCGCCGCTCCCCACTTGAATTCCACGTCGTTTCTCGTGAGCTGAGTTAGTGGCTCGGCGATGCGTGAAAATTCCTTGACGAAGCGTCTATAACAGGCGCACAAGTCGAGAAATCGGCGTACGGCTTTCTTGTCGGTGGGCGGCGGGAAGGCAGCAATGGCTGCAGTTTTCCGTGGGTCGGGGCAAACTCCAGACTTGCTGATGACGAGACCCAAGAACAGAAGTTCCTCGTATGCGAAGCGGCACTTTTCGGGCTTCGAGGTGAGTCCGGAGGCCTTGATTGCTTGAACTACAGCTTGAAGGCGCCGGAGATGTTCGTCGAAATTTGATGAAAACACAACGACGTCGTCCAAGTACACAAGGCAGGTCTGCCACTTCAAGCCGGCCAGTACAGTGTCCATAACACGTTGGAATGTCGCAGGTGCCGAGCAAAGACCGAAGGCCATGACCTTGAACTCGAAGAGGCCGTCTGGTGTGATAAAGGCAGTCTTCTCTCGGTCTCTCTCGTCGAACTCGATTTGCCAATAGCCGATCTTGAGGTCCATCGACGAAAAGTACTGCGCGCTGTGGAGTCGATCCAGGGCGTCGTCTATACATGGGAGAGGATATACGTCCTTCTTCGTGATCATGTTCAGGCGGCGATAATCGACGCAGAAACGCAGGGTTCCGTCCTTCTTCTTCACTAACACCACGGGTGACGCCCAAGGACTCAAGGAAGGCTGAATGATGTCGTCGCGTAGCATTTCGTCGACTTGTTGCTTTACGGCCTCGCGTTCTCGCGTTGAAACTCGGTACGGGCTCTGGCGGAGTGGCCTCGCATTTTCTTCTGTTATGATGCGGTGTTTCGCGATTGGGGTCTGTCGAATTCTTGACGACGACGAGAAGCAGTCCTTGAATTGCAAGAGCAGCCTTTTGAGCTGGTCTTGCTTGTGCTTCGGGAGGCTCGGGTTGACGTCGAAATCTGTGTGGGGATGCAGATTCGTCGAAGCAGGTTCGGTAGCATCGGGGAGGGCGAAAGCATCGCTGGTGTCCACGAACTTTTCGAGGTAGGCGACCGTCGTACCAATGTTAAGGTGCCTATATTCGTGGCTCAAGTTTGTCAGCACTACCTTTGCTTTACCGTCACGCAGCTCGGCTATACCTCTTGCGACGCTAATTTGACGGTTCAGGAGTAAGTGCTGATCGCCCTCGATGGCGCCTTCGAAGTCTGCGGGTTCCTCGGCGCCGACGGAAATGATGACGCTAGATAAAGGCGGAACGGTGACCTGCTCTTCTATAAGATTTAAAGCATGGGTCGCTGGCGTCGTGTGGGGTGGCAGTGCGTTTTTTGAGGTTAGGGTTATTGATTCAGACCTGAGGTCGATCACGGCGCCATGTTGACTTAGGAACTCCATCCCAAGTATCACATCCCTGGAGCACTGTTGCAGGATTACAAAGCTCGCAGGGTAAGTCCGATTATTGATAGTGTAGCGATGCATTGGAACCTAGAAATGGGTTGCACTCTCGAGAGCCTTCTAGTGGGTCATCTGCAAAAAGGACGCCGCTCGCGCTGAGAGTCCGTGCCTGGCCGTGGCTGCCGCTGAGGCATTATCGCTGAAGCATTATCGCTGAGTGCCGGCTAATAAACACCTTAACAAATTGGTGGAGAGTGCTGTGCTCCCATTAGATGCCTGTGGAGCTTCGATCTCGTACCCTGCCATCTACCATGCTCCAAGACGCTTCTCAGCAAACGCCTCCCCCCGTGCCGCCCCCTTGTGCCCGGTGTAGCATGCATCCGCGATCCACCCATATTTACTGGCGCCGATGGCACCGACGTGGAGGACTGGCTCGCACTTTACTGGCGCGTGAGCGTCCCCAACAAATGGGACGACGACGGCAAGTTGACCAACTTGGTCTTCTACCTTGTGGGAGTAGCGAGCTTGTGGTATAACAACCACGCGTCCGATTTTGCTACTTGGTCCGATTTCAAGACCACCGTCATCAACGTTTTTGGCCGCCCTGCCGTTCGTAAGCTGCAAGCCGAACAGTGCTTACGCGAACGTGCTCAGCAGGCCGGTGAGTCATTCACTAGTTACATCGAAGATGTCCTCGACTTGTGCAAGAAAGTCCACGAAACCATGTCTGAGTCTGAGGAGATCCGACACGTCATGAAAGGTATTGACGACGATGCCTTCACCATGCTGCTCGCCAAAAACCCTGTCACAGTGGCCGAGGTCATAACGCTGTGCCAGAGGTACGAGGAGCTCCGCCGGCAGCGCTCGATGACCCGTCGCTCCCCTTCACGAGATGTAGAGCTTGCTGGCTTGGTGGCCACCTCTGACCAGGCGGCGTTGCTGCCAGAGCTCGAGGCGTTCATCCGTGAGGAAATCGCACGGCAGTTCTCTCTCCTGGCCTTCGCCCACCCGCCGGCCGTTCAACAATAGGCGACCACCCTTCTTCCTCCGCTCCGCCGAGCGATTGAGCAAGAAATTTCGGAGGTCATGCCAGCGTACCACCAACAACCTCCGGCTCCTGCGCCCCCGAGTTACGCTCACGTTGTCGCCAGACCACCCCAAGTACTTCCGGCGGCCGCACCTCTGACTTACGCCGAAGCCGCCGCTCGACCTCCGTCCACCGAAGCGGGTGTGCCGCCCACGTTTGCTGACGTCGTCCGTAGGCCTCGACTTCAGCCCACCGTCCAGCCATTCCAGCCGCCGTTCCGTCCCTCAGGTCTTGCGACATGGGCGCGACCTACCCCGGCGAACCGATTGCGCACACCCGACAACCGGCCCATCTGCTTTGCATGCGGTTACGCCGGTCACGCGCGTTATTGCTTTCGGGTGCAACCGCCTCCTGTCCCGTCACCTGCCGCTGGCCAGCTGAGCCGTCCGTTTCACGACTCACCCCCGTCTATGCCACCGACGTCTCGCCCAGCTTCATCTCCTCGTAGGTCCATGTCTCCACGATGTCGATCCCTGTCAGCCATGCGGCGAAGTTCGGCCGCTGAAGAGCAGGAAAACTAGTCGTCGCAGTTCACGAGGCAAGGGCTGCGACGCTATCGAACTGTGAAAGCCCTCAGAGGAATCCATCGAATGTCATCGACGTGTTTGTGGACGGTTTTCGCGCATCTGCCCTTATCGATACTGGAGCTGCCGTATCCGTTATGGACGCAAAACTTTGCCGCTTACTCCGAAAAGTGACGACGCCACTTTCTGGGATGTCACTCCGTACCGCAAGTTCGCAGAGTATTCATCCTACAGCAGTGTGCACAGCTCGCGTCGTCATTCAGGACGTTCTATATGTCGTCGAGTTCATCATCATTACTGCATGCTCCCACGACGTCATCCTGGGATGGGACTTTCCCGCCACGACGCCGTCATTCGTAAGGATTTGTATCCTCGTAAGGACGTGTATCATCACTCGTAAGGACGTGTATCCACTACCACGAATAGACGACGCGATTGACAGCCTGCAAGGAGCAGAATTCTTTTCATCTCTCGATTTGCGCTCAGGTTATTGGCAAATACCTATCGCTCAAGACGCTCGACCGAAGACCGCCTTTGTCACGCCCGACGGCTTGTACGAATTCAACGTCATGCCCTTTGGGCTGTGCAATGCGCCCGCCACCTTTGAGCGCATGATGGATACCGTTCTGCGCAACATGAAATGGCACACGTGCCTGTGCTACCTCGACGACGTCGTCGTTTTCGCTCCGGACTTCTCCACGCATCTTCAGCGCCTGCGGCATGTTTTGACGCGCTTGAGTGACGCCGGTCTGCAACTGAACCTAAAGAAGTGCCGATTTGCAGCACGGCAGCTGACAATACTCGGCTACATCGTGTCCAAGGACGGAATTCTCCCCGATCCAGCCAAGCTTCGGGCCGTGACCGAGTTCCCAAAGCCGACGTCCGTCAAGGAACTGCGCAGTTTCGTAGGACTCTGTTCCTACTTTCGACGCTTCATTCGAAACTTCGCGACTATCATATCGCCGCTGACGAAGCTCCTCGGAAGTAACGGGCCTCTCCATTCGTGGTCGTCAAAGTGCGACGAAGCTTTTGCAACGCTTAGTCGTTTGTTGCCGTCGCCTCCCATACTACGCCACTACGGCCCCTACAGAGGTACATACGGACGCCAGTGGTGTTGGCCTCGGCGCTGTCCTTGCGCAGCGCAAACCAGGGTTCCCGGAATATGTCGTGGCGTATGCAAGCCGTACGCTTACAAAAGCTGAGACCAACTACACCGTCACGGAGAAAGAATGCCTGGCAATCATCTGGGCCCTTACGAAGTTCCGACCTTATTTGTATGGTCGCCCATTTGATGTCGTCACCGAACATCACGCACTGTGCTGGTTGTCTTCATTGAAGGATCATTAAGGCCGTCTCGCCCGTTGGGCACTTCGCCTGCAAGACTACGACATCCGCGTGCTGTACCGCAACGGACGCCAGCATGCTGACGCCGACGCCCTGTCGCGCTCTCCCTTGCCTGACGACAATGCCCACAGCTCAGCGTCTCACCTTGCCGTTTCTTCCATCGACCTTCACACCATCGCTACCGAACAGTGCAAGGATCAATGGATTGCCTCACTGATAGACTTTCTGACTGATCCATCGGCAACACCATCCACTCGCGCGTTGCGTCGTCAAGCCCACCATTTCGCCGTTCGCGACGACCTCCTCCACCGACGCAATTACAACGGTGACGGCCGCCAGTGGCTACTAGTCATACCCCGCAGTCTGCGCTCTGACATATGCGAGTCGTTTCACTCTGATCCGCAATGTACGCACTCCGGGGTATCGAAGACTTACCACCGCATTCGCCAACGGTACTTTTGGCGCGGGATGTACCGCTACGTGGAGAAATTCGTTCGCTCCTGCATAGATTGTCAGCGCCGCAAAACTTCAACGCACTTGTCGCCGGCAGGTCTACAACCGTTACCTTGCCCTGACCGTCCGTTTGGGCGCGTGGGTATCGATTTGTATGGACCACTTCCTGTGACGTCGGCTGGTAACCGCTGGGCAATCGTCGCCGTACATTATCTGACGCGATACGCCGAAACCGCCGCCCTCCCTGCGGCTACTGCGCGCGATGTTGGCTCCTTCCTGCTGCACCGATTCATACTGCGTCACGGTCCACCCCAGGAACTTCTCAGCGATCGAGGCCGTGTCTTCCTGTCGGAAGTCGTCGAAGCCATCCTCACGGAGTGCCATTCTGTCCACCGCAAAACTGCTGCTTACCACCCGCAGACAAATGGCCTCACCGAACGCTTCAACCGCATCCTCGGCGACATGCTTTCGATGTACGTCGCCGCCGACCACACGAATTGGGATGCTATACTGCCCTTCGTCACCTACGCTTACAATAGCGCCCCTCAGAGCACTACTGGTTTTTCACCCTTCTTCTTACTATACGGACGGCCCCGTCGCACACCATCGACACGATACTTCCGTACACGCCGGACCCATCTGAGTGTGCCCCTATTTCTGACACAGCCAGGCTTGCTGAAGAGTGTCGCGAGCTCGCCAAGACCTTCACGACGAATGAACAAGAGCGGCAGAAGAGTATTTGTGATGGTTCCGCCACTTCTGAGCCCACGTTCCTCCCTGGAGCGCTCGTATGGCTCTCGGTCCCTACCTCCGCAGCTGGCCTCTCTTCAAAACTTCTGTCGAAATACGAAGGCCCCTACCGTGTCATCGAGCGTACATCTCCGGTCAACTACCTGATCGAACCCATCGAACAATCTTCGGACATGCGCCGTCGAGGGCGCGACATTGTCAACGTGGACCGCCTGAAGGCCTACTATGACCCACTCATAGTGACAAGCTGTTAGGTCGCCCGGCGGCTCCCTTTTCGTCCCCGGGGTAATTGTAGCGATGCATTGGAACCTAGAAATGGGTTGCACTCTCGAGAGCCTTCTAGTGGGTCATCTGCAAAAAGGGACGCCGCTCGCGCTGAGAGTCCGTGCCTGGCCGTGGCTGCCGCTGACGCATTATCGCTGAGTGCCGGCTAATAAACACCTTAACAATAGTGACTCTCGCTGTACAGACCCCGGCGGGTCTTATTAAATGGCCTCCAGCGGTCCGAATTTTGGCGCCTTCCCACGCAGTCTTAACTTTCCTCAACTTCGCGGCGAACGGCCCACTGACGACGGAATAGTCGGCCCCAGTATCGACGACAGCGGTGCCATTGTGGCCGTCGATAAGGATGTCCAGGTCGCTAGTTCGTCGTCTTGCGTTACGGTTTGGTCGTGGTGTCGGATGACGGCTTCGTCGGCTTGTTCCGCTGCTTCGACGTGGTGTCGTCAGGTCTTCCTCCGGTCGCGAACTTGCGTCGTCTGGGCTCCAATCGGATTGCGGCGTGCTCTTAAGACTCTGTCGAGGCGTCGTCGTCGGCGGCGGAGGATCTTCGGTAGTTCGTCGTACATCAACCGCACCTCCATCGGTTGCTGCCCTTAGTGTTCCGGATATGGGCTCGCTGAACGGCCCCGAGTAGGGCCAGTGTACTGGCGGCGCTGTGGTGACATGTAGCGTCCCGGCGACGGCGATCGGGACTGTCATCGGGGCGTCCACTGCGCTCCTGCGAGGTAGTCTGCGATGTCGCGAGGTCGTTCACCCCGCTGTGGATCCGGCGCGTCGATGGCGAAACCACGAAGTCCCATCTGGCGGTACTGGCAGCGCCGGGAAGTGTGACCTGTTTTTCCGCAATGGTAGCAGAGTGGACGGTGGTCAGGGGCGCGCCAAACGTCGGTCTTCCTCGGAGCGTTGCGTTGTCCGGCAGGTGGGCGGTATGGCGTCGATGGCGGTGGCGGCGGTGTCAGGCGACGATACTGTGGCGATGGGCCTTGGCGTGGGCTTGGAGGAGGAGCGTGACGGCGGGCTGCAGCAGCATAGCTCATGGCTTCCAGCTGCGGCTCTCGAAGCTGAGGAACGCCCAGTGATTGCTGGATCTCTTGTCGTACTACGTCAGCGATGGGATCCACTTGGGGCTGCGCTGAAGGTAGAAATTTTCGCAGCTCCTCTTGCACTATCGCTCGGATCGCCTCACGCAGGTCGGCGGTTCCTAGCACTTCGATGTCCGCGTATCTTGTAGCCGAGAAGCTGCGGTTGTATTGTCGTGTCCGCTTCTCGAGCGTTTTCTCGATGGTCGAGGCTTCGGATGCGAATTCGGCTACCGTCTTCGGCGGGTTCCTGATCAATCCGGCGAAGAGTTCTTGCTTCACACCCCCACATAAGGAAGCTCACTTTCTTCTCTTCGGTCATGTTGGGGTCGCGGTGGCGAAACAAGCGGGTCATCTCCTCCGTGTAGATCGCAATATTTTCGTTAGGAAGCTGCACACGTGTCTCCAGGATAGTTGCAGCACGTTCCTTGCGGACGACGCTCGTGAAGGTGCCTAGGAACGTACGTCGTCCGAAAGATATCCCAGGTTTGCAGCGCCGATTCTCTGTTCTGGAACCACGTCCTCGCCGCGTCTCCTAAGTAGAAGTAGACGTGTCGGAGTTTTAAAGACGATAGTCTTTCTTGGGATACCTTAAACGGAGAAATTTTGGTCTGTCTGTCTGTCTGTTTCTCTGTTTGTCGGCACGTCACACAATTCAGCCACCCGGCCAAAGTTTAACCACTTTCTGAGCGCCCAGCCATCTTGCACAAGTATTTTTGTTCATACTTGTGAACATTGTCGATCAAAAAGCAAATGTTACGCTTGTCTGAGGAGCAACGTCAATAAATAAGTAGTCTCTGGTATGTTCCTTTATAAGAAAATACATAGATACGTAATTATGAAGACCCCAGCGTTTCTTAGGCTGCGCTCAAAAAGCGACGCTATGCACGAAAAAGCCCTCGGCCGACGATATGTTGCTGCTGGGTTCTGCACAAAGTGATGTTTCTCGACAGCACTGCCAGATGGCGTCCATGTCTCACGCAGCGCCTCTTCTATTTTATCAAGGCCAGCCATATGCGGCCGATTCAACATAGAGAAAGCGCTGTCTGAGGCAAGGCAAAACAGTGTAGTACGGCCGGCAGAAGACTATCGTCTTTCGACGACATTTGCGGCGAAGCACGCAGATACGCGGCCAATTTTTTCTTCGGTGTCCCAGCTGTTGAAGGCAGAGACTCGTTCGTAGATCTCCAGCCAGCTTTCTGGGTCTTCTAATGATCCCCGGAAAGTCGGTGGCTCCTTGGGCTGCCGGAGAAGGATTGGCGTGGGCTGCGTGGTGTCGGTGATCGTCTCTGTAGTCGATGTCGGGATTTGTGGGTGCCTGGTTTTTTCGGGAAGCAGCCCGTACTCTGCCTCTAGTCATTTCTGCCTACGGCTAGTCCGCTGCTGCACGGCGGCTTCGGTGTCTTCTTCGCGCTCCGGGCTTGGTTTCCGGCTTCTCGTGGGCGTCCGGAACGTGAAGGAACCAGCACCTCCACTAGATGTCACGCGGTCGTGACGTTGACGAAGGCAGTAGGCAGTAGTCCAAGATGAAACACTTTATTTGGGCCGAACTTGTGGCCGGTAAACTGAAGGTGCGATTATAGCAATAAACGCCGGCACTGATAGCGGCGAACAGAGCGTCGGCCGTCGATCAACTGAACTTCGTTGGAACGCGCCGGCTTTTATAAATCACGCGTCGAACATTCTAACCTTATCACTAGAGACCGGATTATAGGCAAATGCCTATTTTGTTCCTTGCGTTGCTATCATGCCACGTTGATATATGAGCACGAATTAGAGGTTAAGAAGGGCTTTTATAGTGTTTTTATAGTGCCTATAAATGCCTATTTTTGTCGACCGTGCCTAAACTCCTATAAGTGCCAATAAATGCTTATTTTCGAAATTAGTGCCTATATGAACGCTATATAACCCGAAATTTCACTTTCGAGTGCAGTTTGAGACTGTTATTCACGTTACCAGGCAACATCGACCTTTAGGAATACTAGGCGGTTCAAACTAGCCTTCTAGTTCAACCAATTTCCGGAAAACAAGTGCTAGCAGCCGTAAAATAGGACGCGCCGGCCATCTTGCGCCAACGCGCTGAGATGTCGAGAGGGGGCTGAAGGAGAAGAGGTTCAGGGGAGCAAAAGATGCTGTTTCTGCAACCCTAAATTGGAGCAAGTAAACGTCTACTATAGAATGGGGAGAGGTAAATAAACATGGGAAGATGAGATGAGATGAAGAGAGAGTGGCGTCCATGGTCGAGGACGCGGCGGTTGGCTTCTAGAGCCCTTTCTCCATTCCAGTGTCCGCAGAGAAGTGAACCACCTTGATGACATGAGTGTGGCAGTGGGCAAGAAATAGGAGGCCCCTCTGTGCAGCCGCGGGAAGGTGACGGAAGAATGCGAAACCACGGAGTGCTGTCAGAGGAAAGGAGAATGTAGATGAAAAGTACGAAAACTGTGATGTGCACGCGGGTTTGGTTTTGCTGTTGATGCGTGTTTAATGAAGAGCGTTGGACCAGAATAATTTTTTCAAGTTTGTTCATTACGAGCCACGAAACCATTATGCGATGAGGCGTCATGCGCACGCAAGGTCACGTGCGCATGACGTGCCTGAGCCAGGTCGTGCACGCGAGCGGTGTTGTGTCGTTTCGGCGTTCTCTGTAGGGTACTGCCTATTTCTTTGGTATGGATCTCTCAGTGCGCGCACGTTTGGAGAGGCTGGCAAGGATCATGTAACCTTACCGCGACACACCGCGTCGCACAGCTGGAACTGTTGTTAGGGACAATGCACCAAAATCGCGCCAAGCATTGTTAGGGTTCGTGCCGGCGCGACGCGGGAACGGCGAAAACACGAATACATACGAAATGGAGGCAGATCAGTCTCACATCTCGCTGCGATTCGAACTAAGGAAAAAAATAAAAATGGAAACACATTCCGCTTCTGTTTTATTATTTCTCTCAACTATCATTCATCTATTTAAGCAACATATTACAGAAATTACACATGTCGCCTCGAATAATGCTCGCAGTGTCACGTGCTACTGGGAGCTATGTCAGAGCACCAATGTCTACTTAGAGCAGCGGCGTTAGAGCTCAGATAACTACGCAGGAGCATTCCTTGTTGCACGTCAACCCCTCCATCTTGAGTCACGCGCCTGCGAGAAGGGCAAGCGGTGTTCATTTTGAAATTTCACGTTTTTCCCCGGCGCGTAACGTTGCAAATCTTGGCAAACGTGATCGTGAGCGCCCAGTTCATGCAAAACACTTGTCAGTTCAAAATGCTCAGACCTGGTGAGGGGCCCTTTAAAGGTGTTCGTCGTCAGAGTAGCAACTGAACCTAAGCGATTAGTCCCGGCCAACACGAGGCATCCCTCCCTTCTTGTATTTTAGAGGTCTAACTACCTGTTTCTGTGCATGCCGAAAATAAAGAGATCCACGACTGTGTCGATTCCACGGTGGACACTTTACTCACCATGATAGACAATAAAAGGAGAGACTGTTCTACGAACCGTGGGGCGAAAAGGACCATTGCGTGGCTATGTTCAACTGCTGGCGCCTTTGTGTCATCGTGAACAATAACATTCCTGACTTTTCTGTCGTAAATACAGGTCGCGCAGGTCTTTGTTTGAAATATTTTGAATTTATGTAACAATTTATTGTGCCTATATTTACGATTTTGGAAGCCTAAAAGTGTGTTTTGCATGCCTATTTTTGGCGCCCAAAACGCGCTTTTTGAGTGCCTAAAAATCCGGCCTCTACTTATCACTAGTCGTCGCGCTAGCTCTGGAATAATCTTGAGTGTTAGCGTCTTGCGTGCAATCTTAACAAAACGATCTACTACAACCCAGAAGCTTCTGGAATACTAAGGCGCGGTCCGCGCCGAGTACTGCTGATAGTCTTAGTGGGCGGAAACCGAATACAGTAAAAGAAACGCGCGTGGCAATATAACCAGTTGTTTACACTTGCGAAACGATGTCAACAGCAACATGGGCATTACCAACATCAGGAGCGGTAAGCTGATATGTAGCGCTTGCGCTTGAGAGAATGCTAGCCCTGACATGTGCTACATAGACCAACTTCAGTGGATGGCGTTTGAGTATAGAACCGACGTTACCCCAACGTGACGCTTGCATCATAGGAGTACATATGTAATATTAATAAAATTGGATACCCAGCACTTCTACTGCAACCGAAGTTTCACCAATATTGCGCCTGTATAGGGTCTCTTTCTCCAAAGCAATTTCATGACGAGGCGTGGCTCTGTGGCAGAATACTTCACTGCTACGCAGAATGCTTGGGTTCGATTCCTACTGGGATCCTGATATTCTTTGAATTCGTCGGTTCAACGCTGCCAATGTCAGTTTCTCATAAAGCTCTCTCATTAAGATTACCAAAGTCTGTTCTCACGGTTCCTGGGTAGATATAAATTCACATACCCGTATAGCACTGCCCGTGGTATACGGCTATGTGCCACACATGTCTGCAAGAAAGAGTATGACGACGTAGGCATCGGTATTTCCACGTTATTCATGTCATGACCAGCCAGACATATTCGTCAAACCCTCTTACCTTCCCATGTTATTTTGGTCTACCCCAAGTGAAGGAGGCGATCACGAGAGCACCCAGTCGTAGGCGGCTAGATAGATAGATAGATAGATAGATAGATAGATAGATAGATAGATAGATAGATAGATAGATAGATAGATAGATAGAAACACACAAAGTGCTTGCAGATCGCTAAGAAATGCTTCACATTAAAATTACTCTTGTTATCACCGAAACTTATCCAATTCAATAGGTACGTCAGAGTGAGGTATCCTTTGCCTCTAACCTCAGTGGCTTGGCTACAGGAAAGTTGTACCGACGCTACATGTATTGCGGCGGCGAGATGCTGGCGGTGGATTGCACTGTGCCTTGCGAGGACGACGTGTTGTTGATGGCGCTAGAGTTCAATCACCTGACAACTGCTTCTAAATAGCCGACAACTCGTAGTCTGTTTTACACTTCCTTCACGGAAAGAGTAAGCTCCGCCAATAACCCTGTACTGTTCTTCCACTGAGTTGAAAGTTCTGGCGACAGTTATACAGCCTCGCTGCACTGCTCTTGCAGTGCTCTCCCTGGACTTGGGAACGTGCTCGGCAGCTGTATTAAGGCGAAAGCCTTTAATGTCTCATGCTCACGTCCGTCCGGTGTCCGTCCGTCCGGATGTCCGTCCGTCCGTCCGTTTGGATGTCCGTCCGTCCGTCCGTCCGGATGTCCGTCCGTCCGTCCGTTTGGATGTCCGTTTGGATGTCCGTCCGGATGTCCGTCCGTCCGTCCGTATGTCCGCCCGTCCGTCCGGATGTCCGTCCGTCCGTCCGTTCCGGATGTCCGTCTGTCCGTCCGTCCATCCGGATGTCCATCTGTCCGTCCGTCCGGATGTCCGTCCGTCCGCCCGGATGTCCGTCCGTCCGTCGGTCCGTTTGGATGTCCGTCCGTCCGTCCGTCCGTCCGGATGTCCGTCTGTCCGACCGTCCGTCCGTCCGTGCGGATGTCCGTCCGTCCATCCGGATGTCCCTCCGTCCGTGCGTCTGGATCCGTCTGTCCATCCGTCCATCCTGATGTCCGTCCGTCCATTCGGATGTCCGTCCGTCCGGATGTCCGTCTGTCCGTCCGTCGGTCGTTCCGTCCGTCTTTCCGTCAGTGGAATGGCCACACGCTTTCGCCGAACACACTTTGGAATGTACAAAGTGTCCTTCAATTTTTTTTCCGCACCGTCTTGATGCATGGGTACATCACTACTTGCCGCTATTGGCGGTCATGATTATGTGCTTGTCTCGCCTACGTCTAGAAATCCTAAAGGAATAATGAGAAACTACCGAACACTAACTCGTCTTTTCTTACATCGCAGAGGAAAACAAGATCGCATCATTGTCGCATCGAACTACTCGCTTATGCATAACGAAAACGTTCTCGTAAAGTGACGTCAACACTAGCCATATTTCGCAACACGCGCGTAGCATCCATAATGGATTTGCGCGCGTAAGAGCGCCACGTTTTGCATACAGCGCATGTTCAGGACTTCTGCTTATGCGCCCTATACGAATGTTGGCGTTCTGGTGTTTGCAACGCCGTTACAGACGCTACTTACGCAGCACGGGAACTAGTACTTCGCGTGCCATGACATTCCTAATAGTTTCAAGCACTTTTTTTAAAAATTTTATCTCTATCCTTTAATTTATATTTTAACGCAAGAAATGGAGGTGGGCGTGTTGTCTAGTGTTGCCTTGTTGTTTCGAACAGGGAAACAAACTCATAAAAGTGATAACGTGATTGTCGCAAGGACTACGGAGACGGACAGTGACTGCTTGTTTTGCATCTGCAAGCAGAGATGAGGAAATTCGCCCTGTAAACGTGTGCGGTAGAGCTGAACATTGAGGTCTCCACGTGGCAACGGCGATAGCGTTAGCGTCTGTCAGAGGATGCGGCTGAGAAGCTTCTACGTCAGCAGCTAATTGTTCGATGACGCACTAGGATTGGGGAAGCAATGGAACTCGGGGGTCATAAACGGCTTCGATACGTTATACATTGCGCTTTACTGCATCTTTAACAAATTGCTTGACCTGGTCGAGAAAAAAACCGCACCTGTCAATCACACCAAACTGATCGAAGCAGCTGTTGGTGAAGCTCTGAAGTCCACACTTGGGTGCGATAGCTCGGTGCATAGAATACAGTTGCTTGGGCAGCCCTTCGGACGCAGTAAAGGGTAACGAAATCGCTGAGCGTACCAGGGTTCTTTACCGATAGCATTTGGAAGGAGTCGTTCTTGACGTCTTTGATGACGTCCAGTTCTTTTTTCTTCACATAAACAAATTAATGCGCGGGGAAAGGTCAAGTACACCTTCGGTTCAGCTAGTGAACTTTTCGATTATTTTATACGCGACTCCGCGGCTATTAAGCCCGAAACTTGCACACAAGCCGCGCGCGTGCTCCAGTCGTTGAGTCACGCTAAAGGCTGCATAGGTGGTAAAGCCAGATTTGTGATTGGTGGGCAAAACATGGGCGATTCGGAAGCGAGAGTAAACGGAAGTGATATTCTCAGCGTCGTCTCATTTGTTATGCGCACGCATTCTGTAGTACGTTGATTGCAAATTTTTCAGGTCAACACCATCGGTTCTCGAGCGTCAGGGAACGTGTCGCAGGTTTGGCAAACTGAACGGAAGACATCAAGCGATACCTGAGGCAGATGCGTATGCTCAGTATATTCATGCATGTTAGATATGGTAGGCATCATCCCATTTTGGTGTTCTAAGTATGTAAAGAGTCCAGTAGGTCCGCGAAAGGTCAGGAGGCACCGCGCATAAAACAACAATTTGTCTAACACACCGTAGTACGGCACCATGCATTCAATACTATGTCCCGGGTTTCCTAATGTGCAAGAATCAAGGTGTCATAGATTAGAATCTGTTATTAACACCAAATATCTTTCTTTTTCTCTTTCTACAGATGTACAGTAAAATCTCGTTAATTAGAACTTACACTTAATTCAAACTGACACCCTGGTCCCGGCACAAACATGTGTGTTTCCGTCGAGAATAACTCAGCCTAACTCCCAATAATTCGACTGCGTCTGTGTCCACAACGATTAATTCGAACTCGTTAATTCGAAAGCAAATGCAACGTAAACTCTGCCGCGCAAATAAAAGTGTCTTGGAGCATAAATGGCCTCATATATTTCGATGCTAAGGCCGACTGCTCACATGAATACTTGTTTCTGGCGCATCACTGACAGAAAAATTGAATTATTTCTGTGGGCTGTATGAGCTACGTGAACATAATTTGCGAAATCAGGTGACACAAACGTGTCGTAGCGTGCAGTTCGCGATACTGAGTCCAAGGGCGGCTTCTGTGGGTTGTGCCCGCGCCGTGTGGCGCAATGTCCGCTTGTTCGAACACCCGCCCTCTATTTAAAACTCGGTACAATTCTAACAACTTTCTATGGTGGGAATCGTTGCGCATTCAATCGGACGAACACAGGAAGGAAAAGACAGCGTAAACGAAAAGAGCGCAAACTATCAACTGGCTTTATTCATTTGGTCGCTGCATATGTACTTTTTCACACGTCCCAAATAAATCGAAAGAAAGGGGGGGGGAGAGAAAAGAGGAGGCAACTCCTGACAATAATACCTCACATCAAAAAAAAGCTGCGCAGGAAATTGCTTTCTGCGCTATACAGAGCAACAGAAGTATCACTTACGCAGTTTTCGCCCAATTCCTTGATATAAAACGCTTCTAACAGTTCACGCCCTACTCTATCCTTGCTTCTGCCTAGAATTTTCACCTTCTTAAATACGGGCTCGCACCCCATGCATGAGCTGCAATACGCGGGCAAGTTTGCTCTGTCTTTTCTCGTAATTGACGCAGCATGCTCCCCAACACGTTCATTCACGCAGCGCCCTGTTTGGCCCACGTACGAACGTCCGCACGCGAGAGGTATTTGGTATACCACTCCTGTGGTACATTTTAAGAACATTTCGGCATGCTTTTTACCGCAGCCGCTTCGCCGTTGTCCGTTCCCGCAGACCCTTGGGCCTAAGCCGGCGAGCTTTCTTGGCGCAGAAAAAACAACTTGGAAGCCATGCCTGTCTGCCACTTTTTTCATGTTATGCGTAACTTTGTGCATATCATCCTAGGTATGAAGTGCATATTGTCACGTGGTCGTGACGTCGACGAAGGCAGTAGGCAGTTGTCCGAGAGGAAACACTTTATTTGGGCCGAACTTGTGGCCGGTAAACTGAAGGTGAGATTACAGCAATAAACGCTGGCACTGATAGCGGCGAACAGAGCGTCGGCCGTCGATCAACTGAACTTCGTTGGAGCGCGCCGGCTTTTTTAAATCACGCGTCGAACATTCTAACCTTATCACTAGTCGTCGCCAAAGCTCTGGAATAATCTTGAGTGTTACCGTCTTGCGTTCAATCTTAACAAAACGATCTACTACAACGGAGAAGCTTCTGGAACAATAAGGCGCAGTCTGCGCCGAGTACTGCTGATAGTCTTTGTGGGCGGAAACCGAAAACAGTAAAAGAAACGCGCGTGGCAATGCCCCCCCTCTGAAAAGGCATCGTCCCGATGCTTAGAACAGAACACATGGGAAGAATACATGCAACAAATAACGACAATAAATCAAGAAAGCTGAATAAACAATACGCACAAGCTAGAAAGTCCAATGAAAAAGAATTGCAGTCCTCAGGTTCACTACCGCGCGTAAAACGGTTTGAGGCGCACGACATGGACGACTTCAGGTCGCGCACGGCGCCGTTGAGAGTTCGAAATGCCGTCGGGGACAACCTCGTAGTCGAGTGTGCCGAGACGTCGAAGCACCCTATACGGTCCGAAGTATCGTCGCAGAAGTTTTTCACTAAGCCCACGTCGTCGTATGGGCGTCCACACCCAAACGCGGTCGCCCGGCTGATATTCCACGAAGCGTCGCCGAAGATTGTAGCGGCGGCTGTCAGTCGTCTGCTGATTCTTGATCCGCAGGCGGGCGAGCTGTCGTGCTTCTTCGGCGCGCTGTAGGTAGGCGGTCACGTCGATGTTCTCCTCGTCGGTCACGTTTGGTAACATGGCGTCGAGCGTCGTTGCCGGGCTCCGTCCGTAGACCAACTTGTATGGCGTCATCTGCGTCGTTTCTTGCACTGCCGTGTTGTATGCGAAAGTCACGTACGGGAGGATGGCGTCCCACGTCTTGTGTTCGACGTCGACGTACATGGCCAGCATGTCGGCGATGGTCTTATTTAGACGCTCGGTCAGGCCGTTGGTCTGTGGGTGGTACGCGGTGGTCCGGCGGTGACTTGTGTGGCTGTATCCCAAGATAGCCTGGGTTAGGTCAGCCGTAAACGCCGTGCCTCTGTCGGTGATGAGAACTTCTGGGGCGCCGTGTCGAAGGACGATGTTCTCAACGAAGAACTTGGCTACCTCGGCGGCACTGCCTTTGGGCAGGGCTTTTGTTTCGGCGTAGCGGGTGAGGTAGTCCGTGGCTACGACGATCCATTTGTTTCCGCAAGTCGACGTTGGGAACGGCCCCAGGAGGTCCATCCCGATCTGCTGGAACGGTTGCCGAGGAGGCTCGATCGGCTGAAGGAAGCCTGCTGGTCTTGTTGGCGGTGTCTTCCGTCGCTGACAGTCTCGGCACGTCCTTACGTAGCGGGCGACGTCGGCGGCAAGGCGCGGCCAGTAGTACTTTTCCTGTACTCTTGCGATCGTGCGGGAAACACCGAGATGTCCAGCCGTCGGGTCGTCGTGTAGGGCCTCGAGGACTTCTGGTCTCATTGCTGATGGAACCACGAGAAGATGTTTGGCTCGAAGGGGCGAGAAGTTCTTCTTTAGGAGGACTCCGTTTCGCAGGAAGAACGACGCCAGTCCTCTCTTGAATACCTTCGGAACCGTGGCGCTCTTGCCCTCGAGGTATTCGATAAGGCTCCTGAGTTCCGGGTCCGTTCGCTGTTGCTCGGCGAAGTCGTCGGCACTTATGGTTCCCAGGAAGCCGTCATCATCCTGGTCGTCCAGCGGCGGTGGGTCGACGGGGGGCACGAGACAGGCAGTCGGCGTCAGAGTGTTTTCTTCCGGACTTGTAAACGACGGTAATGTCGAATTCTTGAAGTCTCAGGCTCCACCGTGCGAGGCGACCAGAAGGGTCTTTCAAGCTAGCTAGCCAACACAAGGCGTGGTGGTCGCTCACAACTTTAAAGGGCCTGCCGTAAAGGTAGGGGCGAAACTTTGATGTAGCCCAGATGATGGCAAGGCACTCCTTTTCTGTTGTGGAGTAGTTGGCCTCTGCCTTTGATAGCGACCGGCTAGCATAACTGATAACCCTTTCTAGTCCGTCCGTCCTCTGCACGAGGACAGCGCCGAGTCCTACGCTGCTCGCATCGGTGTGCACTTCTGTTTCGGCGTGTTCGTCGAAATGCGCAAGTAACGGAGGCGTTTGCAGGCGTCGTTTTAGTTCTTGAAATGCTTCCTCCTGCGGCGTTTCCCACTTGAACTCGACGTCGGTCCTGGTGAGGTTAGTGAGAGGCTCGGCGATGCGGGCGAAGTTTTTAACGAACCGCCTGTAATAGGCACACAAGCCGAGAAATCGACGCACGGCCTTCTTGTCGGTGGGTGGCGGGAAAGCAGCGATGGCGGTTGTCTTTTGCGGGTCAGGGCGTACTCCGGATTTGGTTATCACGTGGCCCAAGAACAAAAGTTCTTCGTACGCGAAGCGGCACTTCTCTGGCTTGAGAGTGAGTCCGGAGGTCTTGATTGCTTGAAGTACAGCTTCAAGGCGCCGCAGGTGTTCGTCGAAGTTCGAGGAAAACACAACGACGTCGTCCAAGTACACAAGGCAAGTCTGCCACTTCAAGCCGGCCAGTACAGTATCCATAACGCGTTGGAAGGTCGCGGGGGCCGAGCAAAGACCGAAAGGCATGACCTTAAACTCGAACAGGCCGTCTGGTGTTATAAAGGCAGTCTTTTCTCGGTCTCTCTCGTCGACTTCGATCTGCCAGTAGCCCGTCTTCAGGTCCATCGACGAAAAGTACTTCGCGTTGTGAAGTCGATCCAGGGCGTCGTCTATCCGTGGGAGGGGGGTACACGTCCTTCTTCGTGATCTTGTTCAGGCGACGATAGTCGACGCAGAAACGTAGCGTCCCGTCCTTCTTCTTCACCAACACCACGGGAGACGCCCAGGGACTCTTGGACGGCTGGATTATGTCGTCGCGTAACATTTCGTCGACTTGCTTCTTGACGGCTTCGCGTTCTCGTGTCGAAATTCGATACGGGCTCTGACGGACTGGTCGGGCACTTTCTTCGGTTATGATACGATGTTTGGCGACTGGGGTCTGTCGAATTCTTGACGACGATGAGAAGCAGTCCTTGAATTGCAGGAGCAGATTTTTGAGCTGGTCTTGCTTCTGCTTTGGGAGGCTGGGGTTGACGTCGAAATCTGTTTCGGGACCTCGATTCATCGAAGAATGTTCGGCAGTATCGGAGAGGGCGAAAGCATTGCTGGTGTCCACGAATTTCTCGATGTAGGCGACCGTCGTACCAATGTTGAGGTGCCTATATTCCTGGCTGAAGTTTGTCAGCAGTAACTTTGCTTTGCCGTCGCGCAACTCGGCGATGCCTCTTGCGACGCAAATCTGACGGTTCACAAGCAGGTGCTGATCGCCCTCGACGACGCCTTCAAGGTTAGCGGGTATTTCGGTGCCGACGGAAATGACGACGCTGGAAAGAGGCGGAACGGTGACCTGCTCTTCTATTAGATTCAAGGCATGATTCTCCGGCGACGTGTGGGGCGGCAACGCTTTTTCTGAAGTCAGTGTTATCGACTCAGACCTCAGGTCGATGACGGCTCCGTGTTGACTTAGGAAGTCCATCCCTAGTATCACATCCCTGGAGCAGTGCTGCAGAATTAGAAAGCTGGCGGGATAAGTCCGGTTATTGATGGTGACTCTTGCGGTGCAGACACCGGCCGGCGTTATTAGATGACCCCCAGCGGTCCTGATTTCAGGGCCTTGCCAAGCAATCTTTACTTTCTTCAACTTCGTCGCGAAAGACCCACTGACGACGGAATAGTCGGCTCCAGTGTCGACGAGAGCGGTGACGTTGTGGCCGTCGAATATTACGTCGAGGTCGCTGGTTCGTCGTCGTGCGTTGCGGTTGTGTCGCGGCGTCGGATCACGGCTGCGTCGAAATGTTGTGGTGCTTCCATGCTGCGTCATCAGGTTTTCTTCGGTCCACGAGGTTTCGTCGGCAGGGCTTCGTCTGCTTCGCGTCGTGTTGCGCAGGTCTCGTCGCGTTGTCGTCGTCGGCGGCCGCGGAGGATCTTCGGCATTTCGTCGAACAGCAACCGCACCTCCATCGGTTGCTGCCCTTAGTTTCCCGGGTACGGGCTAGGTGACCGGCCCCGGTTTGGGCCAGAGTACTGCCGGCGGTGCGGTGACATGTAGCGGCCGGGCGACGGTGAGCGGGAAGGTCGTCGGGGCGTCCACTGAGCTCCTGCGAGGTAGTCGGCGATGTCTTGCGGTCGTTCACCCCGCTGTGGGCGAGGCGCGTTGACGGCGAAACCGCGTAGGCCCATCTGTCGGTACTGGCAACGGCGGTAGGTGTGGCCGGCCTCGCCGCAGTGGTAGCAGAGGGGACGGTGGTCAGGGGCGCGCCAAACATCAGTCTTCCTCGGAGCGTTGCGCTGGCCGGCAGGAGGGCGGTAGAGCGTCGGTGGGCGGTATGGCATCAGTGGCGGTGGCGGCGATGCCTGGTGACGGTACTGCGGCGACGCGGTGTCTTGGCGTGGACGTGGAGGAGGAGCGTGATGGCGGGCTGCATCAGCATAGCTCATCGCCTGCAGCTGCGGCTCTGGAGGCTGCGGAACGCCCAGTGATTGCTGAATCTCTTGGCGTACGACGTCAGCGATGGAATCCACTTGAGGCTGCGCTGAAGGTAGAATTTTTCGCAGCTCCTCTTGCACGATCGCTCGGATCGTCTCACGCAGGTCGACGGTTCCTAGTGCTTGCACGTCGGCGTAGCTTGAAACCGAGAAGCTGCGGTTGTATTGCCGTGTGCGCATCTCGAGCGTCTTCTCGATTGTCGAGGCTTCGGACGCGAATTCTGCGACCGTCTTCGGCGGGTGCCTGATTAATCCGGCGAAGAGTTCTTGCTTCACACCCCTCATAAGGAAGCGCACTTTCTTATCTTCAGTCATGTTGGGGTCGGCGTGGCGAAACAAGCGCGTCATTTCCTCCGTGTAGATGGCAATTGTTTCATTGGGAAGCTGCACACGTGTTTCCAGGATAGTTGCGGCACGTTCCTTGCGGACGACGCTCGTGAAGGTACTTAGGAACGTCGTCCGAAAGAGATCCCAGGTTTGTAGCGTGGTTTCGCGGTTTTCGAACCACGTCCTCGCGGCGTCTTCTAAGTAGAAGTATGCGCGGCGGAGTTTTTCCTCGGAGTCCCAGTTGTTAAAGGTCGCGACTCGTTCGTAAGTCTCTAGCCATGTCTCGGGGTCTTCGCTAGGCGATGCGTGGAAGGTCGGTGGCTCTCTGGGTGGCTGCATCACGATGGTTGCAGGGGACGCAGCTGTGGTCATCGTGCCTTTCGTCTTCGCAGCCGTAGCTTTCGGCTTGTCCGGCAGTAGTCCGTGCTGCGCGGGTAGTCCTTTCAGCCTGCGGCTGGCTCGACCGTCACTGATGGTGTCGGTGTCTTCTTGGCGAAGTGGGCTCGGTTCACGGCTTGACGGGGGGCGTCCGGTACATGAAAGAAGCAGCACCTCCACCAGATGTCACGTGGTCGTGACGTCGACGAAGGCAGTAGGCAGTTGTCCGAGAGGAAACACTTTATTTGGGCCGAACTTGTGGCCGGTAAACTGAAGGTGAGATTACAGCAATAAACGCTGGCACTGATAGCGGCGAACAGAGCGTCGGCCGTCGATCAACTGAACTTCGTTGGAGCGCGCCGGCTTTTTTAAATCACGCGTCGAACATTCTAACCTTATCACTAGTCGTCGCCAAAGCTCTGGAATAATCTTGAGTGTTACCGTCTTGCGTTCAATCTTAACAAAACGATCTACTACAACGGAGAAGCTTCTGGAACAATAAGGCGCAGTCTGCGCCGAGTACTGCTGATAGTCTTTGTGGGCGGAAACCGAAAACAGTAAAAGAAACGCGCGTGGCAATATCATCATACTAGGTATGATATCGTGGGAACATTGCGGAAGCACGACAAATTCGACTGCATAAAGGACATCTTCAATAACAAGCAGTGCTGTACACGTAGCGAAAGGCCGAATTTGTTGTGCACTGGAAGTGCTTAAGACGAAGTTGCGAAGAAGCGTCGTTACTTCTCGGAGTTTTCGGCAAAGCTTCTCAGACATGACAGAAACTGCGGCTGCTGTGTCGACAAGTGCTGAAACGGACACACCCTCCACGGAAACAGCTGTAACATTACACGGTGAAAAACAGGGCCTTGAAAAGTTCGAAAGCTGCGCAGTTCTTGCCTCCGGAACTGCGGCTCCTAGTTTTTCTCTGGGTCAAGCCGGGGACGTCGCATCATGGGAGAAGGAGAACGGCGTCGCGGTGACAACGACCGGCGTGCGTTGGAGTTCTGTCTAGTCGAAGATGATTCAGTAGAGACGTATGGTCCAGATGAAGCAGGCTGAGGTCGTGGCGCGAAATCACAAGCATACGGCCTCATGTCATCATGCTGCATAAACTCACGTCGCCGGCAAAACCGTGCTACGTGGCCCGGGAAACCGCACGCGTAGCATATGGGGCGGCTGTCTGGAGTGCGCCATGGTTTCTGAAAGTGTGGTGCCGGTCGGGAGTGCGGACGAGTAGCTTGGTGTATGGGCTGAGGCGACGAGACAAACGGGCGCGCGGGGACGCAGGAGTTCGCAGCGGGCAATCGTCGAGGTGTGACTAGTGCTTCAGCATACGTGAGCGGAGCAGTCACAGGTCGCGTAATTGCTGCGGGGAGCACCTCGGCGACTTGTCCCTGAACAACACGTTTAATTGACGTTGTCAGCGAAGACGGGGCCGGATCAGAGACACAAGGCAAAAGGGAGAGCTCACGGGCGACCTCTTCACGCACAAACTGCTTAATCTCTCGTAGCAAAGCAGCATGGTCCTGGGAAAGGCCAGGAGGCATTATTGCGGCAATGGTTGCACCTGACGCACTGGCGCGACGAGTAGCGTCCCGTTGCTTCCAGGGTTCATCATAGCTTTGGCACAGCTGTATGACGTCCGCTACCGTTTGCGGATTCTTAGTATGAGCATCTGAAAGGCATCGTCAGAAACACATCTCAAGATGTGCTTGATCGTCTGCGCCTCCGTCATTGATGGGTCGATGCGCCTGCAAAGGGCGACCACATCTTCGATATAGCTGGTGTAGCTTTCACCAGCTTGCTGAGCTCGACCTCGCAGGCACTGTTCGACACGCAACTTCCGAAGTTCCGGACGGCCGAAAAGTTCAATGAAGGCTGCTTTGAAGGCCGACCAGGTAGGAAGGTCAGTACTGTGGTTACGGTACCACAGTTTGGCGACGTCAGTTAAGTAGAATATGACGTTGGTGAGCTTGTGCGCATCGTCCCATTTGTTGACCTTGCTCACCAGATCGTACTCGTCAAGCCAGTCTTCCGCGTCCTTGTCGTCAGTATCATTGAAGAGAGGAGGATCACGCTGCCGAAGGGGGCCGGAGCAAACAACAGTTGGAGGGGGTTGTTGCTGCCTGGGGGGTCAGGCTGCTCACCGTCGTCAGGGGCCATGAAATCAACTGGAGGCAAGGTTCGGCTACGAAGTTCCAGGACGGTAGAGTACCCCGCACCTCCACCAGTTAAAATAAGGCGTTTCGGCGTAGCATTTCTTTAATAAATCGTATGACCGTCAGGGAGGAACAGCCGAGCAGGCGCAAGCCTCGCGATGCACCAACACCAAACGTCGTTCTTTCTGCCCGAGAGAGGTACCCTCTGCCTTTCAGGACGGCGCTGATCTTCTTCATTACAATACATATATGTTCGACCGACCGGCCCCGCCCGTAGTTCGCGAGCATGAAAAGACGCGAGGGGAGGGGGGGGGGGGGGGTTCTCTCGAGCGACCTTCAATTTTACGTTATCTCCCTATCTCCTCAGCGACAGCGGGTGGCCGGTTGACCTTCTACGTGCTGCGCTCACAACGCGAAGAGAATGTGGTGTGGAGAGTGTCCTGGAGCGGCCGTATTATCTTAAACCAGCGTTTTCTAGAGTTGCGTGAGATCGGATCCAAAAGATTTAGCTCCCAGCCTCACTTCGTATAACATTACAATTTGTTGCTGTCGCATTCATTGCTTCGCCCTTGTGATGAAACTGTGAATTTTATTTTCCTGCTCCTTCTTTCTTGGTCTTTTTTCCCAGCTTTTCCAGTGCTTTCGTGTTTATTTCGGTTTATTTCTATTTTTCTTGCTACTTTTCTCCGTTTCTTTATCTTTCTTTCGATTTCTGGCCAGCGGCGTCTTTAAATTTTGATACGTGATTTGTGTTGTCGTGTTTGCCTAGCCATAGTAGTAATGTTCGCACTTGATATGATCACCAGGGCGCTCGAATAACGCGATCAAGAAGACTTCTGCATGGCGCGAGTGCACGCTCGATATGCCACAGCTGGCAATGCGAAAGTATTTAATGTGTTTTAAAGCGAAAGCATTTAATGTCCGACGCCCGCTCTTGCCCTGGATCGATGACAGCTGTGGCCTCTCTCAACAATCACGTGACGGCACAGCGGCCACGAAAAAAAAAACAAAAAAAAACTAAAGCAACTAAAAAAAATAAAAAAGAACAAAAAAGAAAACCAATAAAACAAAAAAAAGTAAAATAAACAAAGGAGAAAGGACATGGCATAGTCAGTCGAATGACCACAGGCTTTCGCCGAACATATTTCGCCATTTACAAAGTGCCCTTAAAGTTTTGCCTGCGTTACGCCAAGCGACGACGACAGCCTACGATCCCAGCATACTGCAGCATTCGACAGCCAGGACCCCTCAAGTGCTCCGCAATTAATAGCTTGCAAGGGGGGCTTTTAACATTTTTTCACAGAAGCGTTAGAATTTGTTTATTCAGCAGTTTTATGACAAAGGCTCTACGTCAATATTAAAGCGAATTGAATGAAGGAAAGTAATGTTTCTTCGAACGCTGTGTTCTTTTGCAGACAGATGATGTACAGTAATATAAAGCACGGAGCTCTTCAGGAGTGCAGAATTGACGGAAAACAGCATTTTGTCCTTTTTCTTGAAATAAAGCCCATACACGCTACCCTACACCTGTGTACTTTCGTTTAATGTGACAACCTACTACAACAGTTTACTGCTGGCCAGTCGCTTATCACATATCGCATCACGGCATGACTCCGTTGTAGCTGCGCTTCGACGAACGCTGCTGACCGCTGCCCGTTCTTCCACATTCTCTGCCACTAAGCCACTCAGCAAATTATGCATGGAACTGGTATCTTTGCTTCACCGTGGTGTTGGGATGCACTTCTACGATGCGGTTGCTCTGGTTCTGTTATTCAAGCCTTGTGTTGTGTCTTTCTTCCTTGGCTTTGTAGAGCACGAGATCATCGCTCGACCACCTTGTACAACGGCTTTCTTGCATAAATAAAATTGGAGGACCCTTAAGATTCGCCTTTAAGAGTTGAACGCGATAGCGATATCCCGTTCGTAGTGGGTACTTCCATAGGCGTGCGCACGAGGGGGGGCAGTGGGGGCGGCCGCCGAGCCTATTCACCTAAGAGGGGGGGGGGAGGGGGGGGGGGGCGGGCACAAAGTCTTCCCCATACATTGACTTAATAGGCAGGGGGGACGCTGCGACGAACCTTCGCCCCCCCCGCCCCCCTGAAGGAGAACCCTGCGCACGCTGACGCGTAATTCAACCACTTAGTGCATACTTGCTATGCACCCACTATGCGGTGTTCACTCTTTCGTTACCGTGTCCATAGGACATGGGTCACCGGTGACCCATATGCGCCACAAGCTATTTTTAAAATATGAACGCTCCTATGGACTTGCAGCACCATCTGTCGTATTCTCTAGGCACCAATCTTTCATTTTTTTTGCGTAGTTTGTATTTTTCCCGTGCGGCGGCGATTTAAGCGGCGGTTCCAATTGTGTGGTTCGCCCCGTCTGTTTACGAAGATGGCAGACGCTTTCGTTGCCGGTCCCTCGCTCGAACGACGCCTTTCTGGCGATTCTGCTGCATCTGGAAGCGATCATTTGGCTGCTTCTAGCAGCAGTGATTCAGATGATGATCCCTTCTTTTTTTTTTAATTACACAATTCCACATATTTTTTGTGTAGTGAAGTCATACATAATGATGTTCTGGCGCCGTCTGCGACACTGTACTTTCCCAGTTAGGATTTTTTTTCTTGAGCAGCCATTGAGCGCAATATGTCCATATATACTTGGTTCAATAGCCCATTTCTTTCCCTTTTTACTAATATTTACTGTGCTTCTGTGTGTGAGAAATTTGTGCAATAAAAAGAAAAAACTGTGCAACCTGGCTGAACAAGACACTTTCTACTGGGCAACAAGTAAACAAGTGTAACTCGTGCAGTTGTTGAGCTAGGTCAGTGAAGCTTTTCTGTTAGGTAGATGTCTCTTATCTAAACAATTTGTATATTTCAGAATATTTTCCAGATTTACTTCTTTTTATGTAGTAAACATACAATTGCAAATGTTCTTTCAAATTTGCAAGAAATGTCACCTTTAACGATTTTTTCTGCATATTAGTTTCCAAGTTCAGTTTTTTAAACTTACACACGTCAAAAGTACATTTACTTAGCTTTCTCTTGATGTATTGCATTACAGTATAACCATTTTATTTCTTATTACAAAAAAGATACCAACAAAAACCAACGAAACGTTGCCCATTTTCCCACGGTAACGAAAGAGTTAAGGGAATACGCGCAGTAACGCGTGTGCCTTTTGTAATGGGTGGCCGGCTGTAAACCACGAAGTCATGATATTCACGTGTTGTGAAGCCCGATGGCAATATAAGCTTGTACCACGCAATGTTACTGCGATATTACGTGTTGTATTGTGACGTATGTATACAGGACGCGTGCGTTAGTGAACCAACAGTTATTTTCACTCTACAAGAAAATTCGACGACGCACAACAACGAGAAGAAAAGGCGAAAGGAAAGAGCGTCAACCAAAACTCTGCTGTTTGCTCCGCGGCTTTCTGAAAGTACTTCAGTTTTTGATGGGCTCGCCAGCCTCGTGTCATAGTTCAAGCACCTCACATGCAGGCAGTCCTGCAAAAGGCGTATTTGTTTCCAAACGTCCCACTTCCACACTCGGCAAATCCTCTTGGCGTGTCCTACCGACGGTTTGACACATCCACACAAAGCTTGCACTTCAATGGGGACCAATCCATTCTTGATGTGGGGTGAGCTACTCTAAGCTCTTCTCTTCCCGATTCTGAGTCTTGCTTACTAGTCGCGCTTATTGTCCATGCTACTTGCCGCGCAAGATACCTGGCGTACCACATCAAGAATGGATTGGTCCCCATTGAAGTGCAAGCTTTGTGTGGATGTGTCAAACCGTCGGTAGGACACGCCAAGAGGATTTGCCGAGTGTGGAAGTCGGAAGTTTGGAGACAAATACGCCTTTTGCAGGACTGCCTGCGTGTGAGGTGCTTGAACTATGACACAGGCTGGCAAGCTCATCAAAAACTGAAGTACTTTCAGAAAGCCGCGGAGCGAACAACAGAGTTTTGGTTGACGCGCTTTCCTTTCGCCTTTTCTTCTCGTTGTTGTGCGTCGTCGAATTTTCTTGTAACATGCACCAACTAGCCCAACAACAAGTTTTACTAAAGTATATTTCTTCTATAGTGGGCCCTACTGTAAGCTCATCTCTTCCCGATTCTGAGCCTTGCTTACTAGTCGCGCTTATTACCCATGCTACTTGCCGCGCAAGATACCTGGCGTACCACATGAGGAATGGATTGGTCCCCATTGAAGTGCAAGCTTTGTGTGGATGTGTCAAACCGTCGGTAGGACACGCCAAGAGCATTTGCCGAGTGTGGAAGTCGGAAGTTTGGAGACAAATACGCCTTTTGCAGGACTGCCTGCGTGAGAGGTGCTTGAACTATGACACAGGCTGGCAAGCTCATCAAAAAATTGGCCGCGTATCTGCGTGCTTCGCTGCAAATGTCATCGAAAGACGATAGTCTTCTTCCGGTCGTACTATTTGAGTTCTGGTCTCATCCGCGGCCACCTGTGATGCTGTTCTCGACCATTTCCGTCCTGGCATGACCAAGCGTCTTCTCGCCGCAAGCGCGGTGTTTTTGGCACCGTGTAAAAAGCTGAGAAGTCGCGCAGAGCGACCACGAAAAGAGATTATCTTGTTTGCAGCGACGAGGGCAGACTGCGCCAGCTATCGTGCGTCGGATGAAACACGCGGCACTTCGCGCGACCTCGGAGATAGACGACGGCTCTTCGCTTTTGCGAGGCAGCCCGCATTTTCAGCGCAGCCTAAGAAACACTAAGGGTCTTTAGAATTAGGTATCTATGTATTTTCTATAAAAGAACACACCTAATACTTCCGAATTGTTGTTGCGCCTCAGATATGCGTAATATTTGCTTTTTGATTGACAATGTTCACAAGTATGCACGAAAACGACTGTTCAAGTTGGCTGGGCGTTCAGAAAGTAGTTAAACTTTGGACGAGTAGCTGAATCGGGTTACGGACAGACAGACAGACAGACAGACAGACAGACAGACAGACAGACAGACAGACAGACAGACAGACAGACAGACAGACAGACAGACAGACAGACCAAAATTTCTGCGCTGAAGTACTTTCTGAAAGCCGCGGAGCAATCAACAGAGTTTTGGTTGACGCTCTTTCCTTTCGCCTTTTGTTCTCGTTGTTGTGCGTCGTCGAATTTTCTGGTAACATGCACCAACTAGCCCAACAACGAGTTTTACTAAAGTTATTTTCACTCCACTACCAACCAGAGGAAGTTATTTTCACTTCATTTCCAAGCAGACGCGTGGCTGTATGGTGCAACACCTGCTTGCTCCGCAGACGGCCTTGGATTCTATCCTCACTGGGACCAGGAAATTTTTATTATTTACTTTATTTGAGTCTTGCTAGATTTTACCATCACGGACAAGATGATGATTTTTCGCTCACAACCAACGACGCCGAGGCCGACACTGACGCCGCAATATCTGCGAAACGACGTCTTTAACGCTAGCGCGTTAATATGGCCCCGCATTTACCCGTACTGGTCGTCAACTACATTTTCCATGCAGGAAGTGCTTCAGAGCAGTATACGGGGCACATATGAACGTAGAACGGTTCTCATGCTGCTTGAGGTGCACGTCTCCCTGGTTACATCGCCATTTAACGTACATCGTTCGTTTTGCCACAAAATATCATAATTGCACTATAATGATAATTTCACTCTGGCTTCGGAAGGTCGCGGCGCGTCGTTCTACAGGAAGCTCACCGGAAGGCAATCCATTTCAGTAAACCACGTTGGGCGTAATAGCAGTGCATTCAACATAGACAACTTAAAACTTAATTAGAAGTAGTAGAACAATTATATATAAACTCGAATTTGCGGACGTGTGTCGTCTTGTGTTTATTAAGCAAGCGCATGCTGTGCTTGTATTTGTTTCGGAAAAATGGGGCCATATATTAGTCCTGCCACTGCATAATTACTTTCATGAACCACCCACGTTATTTTTTTTTCAAATACAAATTATTTGAAAAGTGAAGTAACATTGTTAGAAAAGCTTCTTATCACATACAAGCTTTTCCGATGAGCAACGTTCCGATGAGCAAAGTGTCAATAGTGCGCTATGCTTCGTTGCCTTTCTTCCGTTATGTTTTCGGCCATTTTTTTTATAACAATAAGAACTAGAATGAAATATTGTATGACGTTGCGGAGTGGAGCCTAAATGTTGACGTATTTATTGGGTTGAAGAGTAAAAGAACTTTGTACTGCACTGTGGAGAGTGCGAAACATTTCCTTAATATATTTTTAGTTACTCCTTCGCCTTTGAAATCCGACGCATTTATAACGAGTTAACTTTGAAGATCAATAACTTCGCGGTAAGCACTACGCGAATATAATATTGGGTAAATAAAAGAATGCAATGTTAGACTGCATAGAAAGCAAAGGAAAATTGAATAGTATTTTATTCCCACAGAAATTTAACCGCCGAAAGGGTTAACGGCAGGCAGTGGTCTTGGTGTCGTTGTTGTCGTTTCCTCAGCACACACACTGACTGGAAAAGTAAGAATGTTCTTTGGCGTTAGAGTTGATTAAGACAACACAAAGGTAACGCCCTCCTTCAATATGTAAACCTCTCAGGCTATCCGTTTTTTTTTAATACAAGAAATACAGTAGACCATTATGCAGCATCAGCAATGTACTGTTTATATTACATGTAATCTGAAGCATTTATGGTCCCTCACAAAATGATATTAAAATACTCCAAAGGCTGTTCGAATTAACCGAATATCAAGTTATCGAATATATGAAGAACACAATAACTAAATGTCTATTACATATATACACTTTTAGTTTCTTGAGAAATACATAAAGCCTGACACATAGGAGTGGTGGAAAAGCCGGAATTTTCGTAAGTTCTTACGGATTGGTTTACAACGTGAACGCGGCTCAAGACCCTCTGGCTCAATCCGAAGCGTGCTCTGAACCGGGGCCATAACTGATCGCCTACCACAGGCTGATTGTGACCACGCTTTTCTGAAAGCCAGCCGCCGTTTCGGCTGCCCGCACACGCCGTTCTCTTTCCTTGACATCGCATATTATATGCACTATGCGCTCGGCGCTTTCCGAGGATCGTCCGAATTAACCGGGTTGAATACAAATACGACCGAATTAAGGAAAGCTTGATGCCATTAAACAATGCAAACAATGCTGACCGGGAGCCAGAGAACACGTCCGACTTATGCGATTTTTCGAATTAACGAGTGTCGAACTGACGAGCTTCTACTGTATAAATTTCAGGAATTCGTTAAATTGAACACTTCATTGACTGCTTGGTGTATTTTTCACTTGTCCAAGAAACGAACGAAAAAAATCATTGAGTATTCATAGTTACAAAACGGTAGAAATCAATCGTCTAAGCTTTACTAAAGATATAATGCTCTCAGGTATAGTGATAATATTAATTTCCCTGTTTTTCCGTACCACTAGCAAAGTACTGTTTTCAGGAACGCGCATCCCGTAAATTACATGCTACTATTCATTCTGGAATTTACTGGCTAATATGTGTATTCAGCATGTTTTTTTTTTTTTTAAGACCGAAGCTTATCTAGCCAGCCATAAAATCTCCGTGCTCACAAAGCTCTGGCGGTGTGCCCGGTCACACTCTACAGTCGACAGCAACTTGGCCAGGTGGAATGCGGACCAACGTAGCCCCCCTCCAAGCCGACCAACTTTGTGCTGTCCAGCAGGACCCATAATGCGGCCGAGAGGCTCGGCCTTCCGGTCCCTACGTGGGTGCGGCCTGCTGAGTGTTTACAGAGGCTCTGCAAGAGCGCAACAAAGTTTACCATACTATACCAGAAAACTACTATCATCAACGCATACGTGCCACAGACATTGGGCTAATCCCACTACTGACCACTGCTCCACTAAACACGAAGAAGGCAACAGTTAGCCGAAGAATTGGCTGCGAAGCAACGGCGGTGATCCAAAAAAGATAAAAGAAGGCCAACAAAAATGAAGAGAAAGGGAAAGAAGGGAGAGAGGAGGAACACAATAGAAAGGAAAGAGAAAAAATACCCAGAAATAAAATGAACGAAGACCAGAAAGATAAAAAAACATGGAGAGAGAGAGAAAGAAAGAGATACATAGGAAAAAAGCGTTAGAAAGAGAAACAGGAAAATGCACAGAACTAAACGGAATAAAGACGTCACAACACAGAAAGACAGAGAAAGACATACAGAATAAACATAGAGAAAGAAGCAAAGAGAGAAAAAGAAAGGGAAGAAAGAAAATAAAGGTAGAAACAGCGAGAAAGAGAAATAAAGAAAGAAACAATGAAAATAGGAAAAAGCAGCAGATATTGAAGCAAAGAAAGAAGTGGAAGGAAAAGAATATGACGGTAGGGCATATAACATAGTACACTTAAGATATACGCAACTGAGACAAACGTCTGCAATGCTAATCACGGCATTTAGAGCGCTTCAGTTCGCCAGATTTCCTGTTCGACCTCGCTTCCATTGTGCACTGCCATATGCCATCATTACTCTTCTAGGAGACTTCACAGAAAGTATATATTGAGGAATTTTGAAGCTGGCTGGGCAAAGCGAAAGCTAAAGCGGTAACAATAACTATAGCGGCTGTGCTCCAAAAAGGAAAAAAGAAAAGAAAAGAGGGAGCTAAAATGAAAAAAAAAAAACATTCCGTGAAGGATATTGCAACTCCCTTAACATGAAAACTGGGGAGGGGTGACTCATGGAGTGTTTTGAAAGTTATTTGTTTGATGATGCCCTAGTGTTGCAAAGCCTCAAACCAGGCATATAGGGAAGGATGCTTACGCTCCACTAATGTCGTCTGAAAACTGCATCGGAATGCAGCTGACCGTAAGGTGGTGCTTGTTCTTGTTCTTGTTTTTTGATGCGAAGCAGCTCTTTGACTAGCCTGTGTAGTGCTGTCCCTCCGTGCGTCCGTACGAACGCGCCGCAACGCGCTCCCCTCGCCGCAGGTGTTGGAGCGGTGCCAAGTAGGTCACGGCGTTGACGTCACGCTCCCCTCGCAGTGCGCGCTGACGGCGTTGACGTCACGCCCTCTCTCTCGCCTGCCGCGCGCTCGCCGCAGCGCCCGCAGCTGCCGCCTTGTCCGTTCGCCCGCAACAGCTGCCGCTACCGCCGCTCACTACACCGCCGACTCGTCGGTTCACGCGCAAAACATTAACACCATCTTCCCCAAGGGAACCCTGATGGGATGCGAAGCAGCAGCGTTGCGCACGGGTGGCGTCACGGGTTGAACGGCGCTAACGCAGTTGCTGCGGTGAGCGCTGGAAGATTCGTTTGAAGCGATGGCTGACGTAGGTCTTGTCGTTTCTTCAGAGTGGACACGGGCGCTGGACCGGAGCTGGAGCGTTAGCGCCGTTCAACCCGTGACGTCCACCCGTGCGCAACGCTGCTGCTTCGCATCCCATCAGGGTTCCCTTTGGGAAGATGGTGTTAATTTTTCTTCTTCTTCCCTATATCTCCGGTTTCAGTTCCCTACGCCATGTGGGAAGGGTGTTTCAGCTCCACTAACGCCATCAGCTATTTGGGGGGGCTGACTTTTGCCCTCTTTACTTTGAATGGATGGTGGTGCGTACACGGATTTACCCGTTTTCTGTGCCTCATACCCGTTTTATGATGGGCCGTGACTACATGACACACCGTGACGTCAGTAGAAGGTGACAAACTGGGCCGCTAAGGTGCTTCGCACCTATATAAAGCAATCCAGGAGATCCATTCGAAGCACTGGAAGAGATATCTTCATCTTAGATTATAATGATATTTGGCGTTTTGAACAGAGTAGTTGTGTGGTCTTTCAAAAATAGGACAGCATAAGGAATAAGCTACACGATTAAAAGGGGCGAAAAGGGGGGTTTTTACTTTATTCATGCGCTGCTGCCACACTTACAAAAATGATCTTCAGCAGCTCACACACGCCATCGATAAGTGAAATACAATGTGCTGGTCTAAAACACGGACCTAGACCGACTAAAGCTGACAGTTTAGCACCGCCTAAATTTGTCCGTCCCCGTACGGCCAAAGCAACAATAATCCTAATTACCCAAGTTAATCCCGTTCTTCAAAAGTGCCAAGTAAAATTGAATGCGTATTTTATTTCAGCTTAACTTTAGCATGACTACAATATTCACGTTCAAGGCAGCTTCTACCCTTACAAAAATGCTTATAGAGATTTTATTAAGGCTAAATTGACTTTTCTGCAAAGGATGTACTGTGTTTCAATTACCCGCCTATTGACTTTTCCTATTGAGTTTCAGAAGGATATTGGCCACCGTGTTTCTATTGAAAATCATTTTTCGCCGTGTAAATTGAGCGTCTTTCGTGCGAGTCAAAAGGAATTATTGACCGGCTATTGACCGTGTGTACTGAGTATCAATTAACACAGCTTAGAGGACTGTATATTTAACCCTTATTGTGTTCAGTCAAAATCATCTGGTATGAAAGCGTCTTACGTAATTGTCAAAACTGGTGGCTGTCCTGCACGCTCAGGAGCGTAGGCGATTTGCAACATCTCTTGAAACTACCCACTTAATTTTTTTTAGATGTGAAGCATCTTATGGCGAAGCTTAATCCGGTGGTGGTGGTGGTGGTGGTGGTGTGCCGGCGTGAGCACCCTTACTGCGCATGCGCAAACCTTTCAAAAAATAAAAAATAAAAAACCTCCTCTCTCCCTCTCTCTCCTCTAGGCATCCCTCCCCGCGGCAACCATACCCTCACTGCGCATGCGCCTCCCCTCCTCTCTCCCCCTCCTACGCTCCCCCTCTCTCCTCTAGGCATCCCTCTCCGCGCTCCCACTGCGCATGCGCGTCCCCCCCTCTCTCTCCTCTAATACGCTCCCCCCCTCTCTCCTCTAGGCATCCCTGCCCACAGCGTCCACACCCCCCACTGCGCATGCGCGTGGCCCCCTCTCTCTCCTCTCCTACGCTACCCCCCCTCTCTCGCCTCGCGACGCCAACGCAGGCAGCGTCTGCTAGCGAGTTTCTTGGTTGAAAAAACCGACTGCTCGCGCTGCACAACCGTTCATTGTCCATCCCGTATATATGGCAATGGATCTTGACCTCCAAGGTGGTGCCGGTGGGAGATTTCTCCTGTGCGTTGTTGAACAATAAAAATTCGCAGCGTGCGCGTTAACTAAAAGCCCACTGCGGGTCTCTGTGTACAGTCGGAATCTTCTGTCTCTCATTGCCCATTAGCAGCGATTGGCATGTTCCAGTAGGAAACACCGCTCCATCACTGCGTGCTTTGCGCCTCTTCAGTTTTCTCTCCTGCGCAACGCTGCGATAGCGCCAGCGTCAACGCCACCGCCAGTGTAAGCGTTAGCGCCCGCTGCTTCACATCTACACATGGTTCCCTTTAGCGGGAGATGGTGTAATTTTTTGTTTTGGAAGCGGTACCCAGTGATATGCATTGAGTGCTATCAGTGGATTCCTTTAAGCAGTTGCTAGCCATAACGCTGATCATTCGAATTTTTTTGCCGAAGATTAATGAAATTAAGCACACCGCCTTCAAGACTTGCCCGAGTGAGAATTTTTATTGCGATAGCAATTATATGGACACTCTGGGCTGATTTTCGTAGTCGCTGTCGCCGTCTGTCGACGCCGTCATGTCCCGGATATGTATACGTATGTGTATATATAAAAAAGGCAAAGAAAAATAATCAGTGGAAACAAAATTCCAAACCACCTGACCAGGGATTCGAACCAGCGACCCCTCGCTCCGCAGCCTGCTGCGCTAGCCAACACAGCCACACGCCTTTTTTTTTCTCTTACATGGTATTTATTACAAATGAGGTTCATGTATACACATAGCGTCCAAAAAACTTAAGGCTTCCTCCACAAATGTACTATAGGCATTACAAAACAAATTTCCCGCAACACTTTGTTCTAAAAGGGTATTTGAGCAGTGCATTCGATGAACTGTGGATACCAGTCCGGCCGAAACTGTAGTTCTTCTAGAAGTCTTTTAGCTGTACAGTCATTTGCACGAAATGTGACCGCGAAGACACCATTGATTCCGCATGCCTGTCTAACATGCGAGTTTTCCATAAACTGTGCATGCCCATTAACAAGAGCATGTCGACTGGCATAGCATTGGGTTTAACATTGGGTTTGGGTGGTACCAGATAACGTATGGTGTGAGAATTTAAATCAAGTTGCTTTTTAAAAGCCCCCCTGCAGGATGTCCCAAAAGAGGATGGCGTCCTTACAACTAATGAAACAATGTTCTATTGTTTCTGGAACTTCACAGTGGCGGCAATTAATTGAGGATAGAAAGATACCTTTGGTGCTTAAAGGGGAACTCCGGCGATTTTTCGATACTCACCGATTTAAATAGAACTTTAAACATAAGTGCTCTTCGGTGCCCTGATGATATGTGCCAAATTATACAGCCGTAAGTAATTTAGTTTTTCGGAGAACGTGTTTTAAAAATTGGTAACCAATTCCGGAATCATACCTTCAAATGCGGGCCACCCTGTGTACGTGACGTATCTAGGTACTCCTTTCTCGTACCCCCCAGACGGACGCTTGCTCGCGGCGCGCGCTTTTAAATGCGAATGCATTTCATAGTCGGGCTATGTCAGGCATACGGCGTTGTGCGGCGTTGGCGTTGTCCGCGGCGAGAGTGTAGTAGCGGAGAGTGAGTGGAGAGGAGGAGCACGCTTTAGTGCGTGAGGGCGCTCGCATCGCGGGAGCTCGGAGGAGCTATATATGAAAAAAAAAAATTAAAAATAAAAGAAAACAGAAAAAAAAGCAAAAAAAAAGCCCCCCCCCCCTCCCCCTCCCCCGAAGGGAATCGTGAGGAAATGCGAATGCATTTCGCGCGCACTTCACTCCATTTATATATGGTGGTTGTGGTTCGAAGAAGGAAAAAGGCGCCTAATTTCTGCAGCCCGGTCGGGAGCACGGCGCAGCGCCTTTTTTATTATTATTTTTTTTGCTTTTTTGTGTTTTTTATTTTTTTTTATTTCTTTTTTTTTTCATATATAGCTCCGCCGAGCTCCCGCGATGCGAGCGCCCTCACGCGTTAGAGCGCGCTCTTCCTCTCCACTCAGAGCGGAGAGAAAACACCTGCCGCGGACAACGCCAACGCCGCACAACGCCGGATGCCTGACATAGCCCGACTATGAAATGCATTCGCATTTATAAAATGGCGCTGTGCCGTGCTCCCGACCAGGCTGCAGAAATTAGGCGCCTTTTCCTTCTTCGAACCACAACCACCATATATAAATGGAGTGAAGCGCGCGCGAAATGCATTCGCATTTCCTCACGATTCCCTTTGGGGAGGTGGGGGCATTTTTTTCTTCGAGGCGACGCTGACGCTAGCACAGGCGACGCTTCCGCGCTCATGTAGCTGCACTCCTCATCGCTGGACTCCTCGCTGGTCAGTTCAGACGAGCTGGCACAGCTTGTTTCCACTTCGGAAGACATCGGCAGTTTGCTTTTCCCGCGAAAGAAGAGGCACGTGAGCAATGTTTACGTGCCGTGGTGGCGTGTAGCGGATTTGGTGACGCCATGACGTCATAGAGTACCCAGCATGGAGCACGAAGCAGCTCCCCGTTTCGGTTTCGGTTTTGACTCGTTTTTCATTGCTTATTTAAAATTATTGGCGAGTGTGTCGGCAAAATGAACCGCCCTAGCTGTTGCAGGACTGTTAATACTATTTGAAAACGGCGTTATCTCGGTATGGTCGAAAATGCACCGGAGCTCCCCTTTAACCAGGTTTTTACAGGCAGTGTTTCTGTGTGCACTTTGTAGAAAAATGTCTTCGTTATTGGTGAAATAGGCATTTTCTTCACACGTACTAGCACGTCATGACCAGACAATCCAGCATATAGTGAGCGGTACAGTGGGGCCGGGAATAACATATCTAATAGATCGTTATACAGATCTTTTCTTGCGCTAGAGAACAAATAATCATTGGAGAATCTTGCTGTGAGAAAGCGCACTGATTCGTATACTTCACGCATGAAACCTTGCAAATAGGGAGGCGTTACAACATTAGTAGATACCACTAAATTTGGTAAAACATCGGCTAAATTCACTTGCAAGAAAGTTCGAAGCAGCGGATGGGCACAGTCGCGAAAATAGAAAAAACGTGACACCAGCTGTCTAATAAAGGGGTGAACCAACCCGAGACCACCTGCGCAAACTGGTCTAAAAACATTGTCACGCCTCATAGGTTGATGACCAAATGAAGGTAGCAAATATTCGGTGAAACTTCTGAATGTAAACCCTGGAACAATAAATTATTTGCAGTACGTAGAATATTTTTGTTGCCAGAAACAGATTGCATGCCTTAGCTCTGCCAAAGATAGAGAGGTTATGCGGAATAAACGTCTGGGCTTAACGCTTTAGGGTGGGTACACGTTCTTTCCAGTAATGTGCGCTTGATCTGTATGCATCTAAAGGAACGCCTAGGTATTTTGGTGGCACACAAGACCATTCAATACCCTCGAAATGGGTTGGATTATAAGTCCATGAGCCAAACCACAGTCCCAAACTTTTTGCAAAGTTCATTCGTGCCCCTGAAATTGTTCCGAATTCCCGGATTGTTGACACCACCGTTTTTATACTGGAAAGATCAGTACAAAAGAACGCTAGGTCATCCGCATACGCCAATAGTTTTACCTCATTCCCATAAACATTGAAACCGTGGACGTTGGTAGATCGAATTACGCTTAAGCACAGTGGCTCCAAGTAAAGAGCAAAAAGCATTGGCGACAACGGACAGCCTTGTTTCACAGATGAGTTAAGGAACACAGGTTTTGACAGCTGACCATTAACAATCAAACGGGTCAAACAATCATTGTAGCATAGTTTTACGCCTTTAAATATAGTGGACCCAAGGTTGGCTTGTTCGAGAAGAGAAAACAGAAAAGAATGACGAACCCGGTCAAACGCCTTCGCTAAGTCTACTTGTAGCATTGCCAGTTGCTCGTGTGAGTGTGAACAATGTTCCAATGCTGTGCGAGCGATGTGTATGTTCGTCTGTATTGAGCGACCTTTTAGACCGCAAGTCTGATGGGCACCAATAAGAATCGACATTGCAAATTGATATCTGTTCGAAAGCACTTTGGCAAAAATTTTATAGTAAACATTGCACAATGTAATTGGTCTGTAGCCGTCAACATGACGGAGTTTTTCTCTGTCTCAGTACTTTGGAATTAGAACGGTGTGGCTTTTAGTAAAAGATCGAGGAAGCGTCTCCAGATCAAAACTCTGCTTGAAAATGTCGAGCAGTACAGGACACAGTAATGATTTAAATGTTTTATAAAACTCGCCCGACAATCCATCAGGTCCTGGTGTTTTTGACAATGGTAACTGTGCAATGGCAAGATCTATTTCTTGTATAGTCATTGGCCCACTAATGGATTCACATTCCTCGTCAGTTAGAGGAGTCACAAATGACAAGAACTGCCTTACCAGATCTTCGTTTTCGTTTTCAGAAGAGGCGCCGAACAATTCTTTGTAAAAATTTTCAAATTCTGACATGATTTCACTTGAATTAGTGACCAATAACCCTTTCGAATAAAGATCTGGTATAAATTTGGCTTTTGCGTTGCGGTGTTCATCGAGTAACGCTTGACGTGTGGGTTCCTCTGAATGCAAAGTACGGGTATTGCGTGATCGAACACGGGAGCCTCTGTAACGCAAAGCGTCGTACCTCTGCAGTGCGTTCTTGGCATTAGCAATTTCGTCTGTATAAGAACCAGGAGCCTCACACTCAAATTCATAGAGGTTATGAAGATTTTGCTTTAGCATCTTTTGTTCTAATTTTCTGTAAAAGCCCCTCACAGATCCCATTTCTATAGCTATTGCCCGAACTTCTTGTTTGAAAAATTCGCAAGAGGCAAACAAAGGCATGTCAGCCGACAAACAGCTCCTCAGTGCTACGCGGACGCGAGCAGTGAACTCCTGGTCGCTCACAATTGAGGAGTTAAGTTTCCAGAGTGCCCACTGTGGTCTGAAGTGAGATCGAGTGTTGCTACCTATCTGCCCCACAACAATGCAGTGATCTGAGAAGGAAATAGGTTCTGTTTTGCACGACACGTCACGGGAAATAAGAAGGTGCTGAAACGTAAATGCGATCAAGTCGTGTATGGGTACTGCCTTGTGCGTGTGTATACGAGGGCAGGCTATTTAGCGTTCCTATATCTACTAGTCCCGCCTTTTCAACTATAAGTGACAGCACTTCAGCACTCCTCTCACTGCGGCTAAGCCCGGTACGATCAGATGGATTACACACACAGTTGAAATCGCCCATGAGCACAATGTTACGGTCAGGATCTAAAGATGTAGCCAAACTTTCAAACAAATCCCTGCGCCGTGGTGCATCACTAAATGCATATACGTTGATTAGGCGCCATGGCAAGCCGTACAATATAAAATCACATTGTATCAACCGCCCCTCTGCGTCAACACTATATGCTACAGAATAATACGGTAAACTCTTCCTCAGAAACAAAAGGCAGCCCACCGAAAGGCCCACAGCGTGCGACACAAACACATCAAATACAGAGAGATATGGCCGCAAGGCCCTCTCTGTATCCACTTCACTCTCGATCTTCGTTTCTTGAACGGCGACGAAATCAAGGTGTCGGCTGAACAGCAACCGGCGGAGCTGCAGCTGCTTCTGCTTGGACCGAAGTCCACACACGTTTACCGTTGCAAAAGTGACTTTCTGAGGCAGCGCCATGGTGTCTAACTTCTTATCAGAGTTGCATATTGTCGATGCAACTGGGGATCTTCCACGTGCTGTAGCCGCTGAGCCCTGTGCTGGTGACAAAGATGAGGGTAATGACTATGCCGTAGCAGGGGAAATCCGAACAAGCGTCGAGAGAAGTCGATGTCACAGACAGCGGTGAGAAGCAGGTAGGTTCTTGCATCTGAATCTGCGGGCACTCGGAAAGAAAGCCTTGGCTGTAGTCCTGATGTACAAGTACCAAATGAGAAGATGACTGCCAACGATGTGCGAGGATCCCGTGACGCTTCCATAAGTAAACGCCCAGCATCGCCAAACCCCGACACGAGCGAGGAAAGTGACTCGGCGGTCTACCCTCCACAGTCGCGTCGTCGCAAGCCATCAAATCCAACAGGAAAGTGCAGACGCTCAAGATCAAGGAGGCCGGGTACTGGTGACGGGGAGCCAGCCACACGCCTTGCTCGTGCCAGCTATATAACGGCGAGCTATTCATATGCACCATTTGCCGCTCGCGGTACGCAGATCTCGAAACAGCTTCAGCGTGTTTTCTATCACGCAACGCTTTTACGGTTTCTTTCAAATTGAAAACTCCCCTTGAGATGCCCACGAAAAAGTGGCTCCCTTCTGTACCACTCATGATGTAGCAGGAAAAAAAGAACACCGGGCACACTTGGCGTCAGACGCCACCGCGTGGCAGGCCGACGCAGAGGGGTAATTCCACGTTCCGCAGTTTAAAAGAAAAATAAGTATCAAACAGCGTCGAAAAGTCTAACAGCATCATATAATCGATCCTTGACCAATCCCCCCTGAGTGGGTATGAGCCATGTCAGAGGCAACAACAACAGCGTCGGCTTCTGCATTGTGGACACTCGCAGCGCGTTGCTCAAATACAAACACGTAACAACTGCGACAGTTGTTAGTTCACGCTTGTCCTGTGTATACCTACGCGTCCTTTTCGAGCGTCCTTCCTTGTGCTGCGGCGGCGCGTTGCAAGTATCGAGCTGCTTGTCGTTCTTCGTGTGACAAACTCATTTCTTGCTATCGCATTCATTGCTTCGCCCTAGTGGCGAAACTGACTTTTTTTTCTTGTGTGCGCTATTTCAACAGTTCAAAACTCGTTCAGTCCTACGAACAGGGTAAAAACTGGGCGAGAATCGCAAATTAGGACACGGGAACACAATTCACATGAATCACACCGCACGCTCACATGCAGTGATGCAGATTGTCAAAAGTTTTGATTTGTTCGTTGTGTAAGGTGCTGCTGAACTTCGGTGTTCTACGAATTGTTCAAGCCAAGAAGCAAAACACAGATCTATTAGCATCTATATTTATTTTTGGGAAAACGCCAACAGAGACGAATGCCATCATTTAGTTGGTGTAGCGCCTGTTTGCGAATAACGAGGGCGAGGCCTACCTGCAAGAAATGCAAGAAACAGAGAAAATCTTGTTATACAAATATAGTAGCTAGAAGAGGACGGCTTAATATTGTAAACCCCAATTAATTACGCAGTCGCATACTCATACAACATACAACGCACAATACTTTTTCAGTTTTCATAAGTTTCGAATAGAACGTACCAAGGAAAATGAAAGATGATAAACTTACTTTCAAAGATAATCAACCGAGGCACGTGGTGTGCAGATCCAGCAAATACAGTATATGTTGATCACAAATCAAGATGACGGCGTCTATTTCTACAGTTATGCAGAAAGGAAGCTGCGATGGAGTCTTGCATATAAGCCGAGGGGTCCATTTTTCAGCAGAAAAGTCGCGATGCGGGGTCTGATGAACAGCCGTGCCGCCGAAAAACATGTCCATGTACCGTTACAAGTGCAGCAGATGCAGCGATGTAGCTTCTTGAGTTTTGCGCTGAGAGCCTGCCTAAATTGTGGCACTCGCTATCTACGAAATCGGAGCAAGAAAGATTACAAGTGACGAACACGAGCCGCACTCGCGATTGAGGTGAGCGATTCTGAAGAAAAAAGTGTGGAGCGGAGGTATACACATCAAGCGCAAAGCGACCGTCTCAAATTTGCCCTTTACACCGGTATAATTGGCAGTAAATATTGTGAACCTTATTTGTTAACTAGTTTTCAAGTTTTCATAACGCAATGTTACCACCCTACAAATTATTCTTTTCTCGTGCGATTTCGTGATCGCAACAGTACAAGGGCTGAGGGGCCTTCTTTTCACCCGTTCCAGTGGTCGTTTGCTACGTACCTTCTCAGAATTCTTCACCCCTCATGGTCCCGCCACGTGCAACCACCACCGCTCTCAACATGCTAGACCGGTGAGATTTCGAATAGGGCTCGCCTCCCATCTCCCCCCCACCTATCCCCCCACGCAGGTCGAGATCTTGAGGGGGGAAAAGTGTATGACCCTTGTAAGACGCGTTCGTGGAATTATTATTATTATTATTATTATTATTATTATTATTATTATTATTATTATTATATGCACACGCACGCAAACACACACATGTTTATGTTGCGATGGCTTTTAGGTGTTGACAGTAAATAACTTTGAAAGAATGCTTTCATGTTTAGATACTACTCCGTGTCAAGAAGACTAACATTTTACATCCAACATTATTTAAATGATGAATGAAGGAGTTTTTGTATTGAGCAACACGATGATGCTTCAACGAAATATCGTTGGTAAATATCCAACACTCATCAACCAGTTCCCCAGTGAAGTTTCAATCGATGGTCAATATTCTATGCATTTTAGTGAAAATTCGCCACAATATTCAATATTCTATAAACAAGAATATTTACACAATATATATGTGTGGCGTGCTTGGCGTTAACATGAATGGTACCAACAAGTCAACTATTTACTGTCTGTCGCATAGGCTTTGGCTTTTGCCATCGACAGCTTTTCTTCAAAGAAGTGTTAATTTTGTCAACTACATGACTAATAAAAATACGCACGTTACAATTCTTCGTTTGCTAATGCGTTCTTGCCGCTATAAGTGCTTCGAATTCAGACCTAAAGTTTCGCTTTCACTTAATATATGAATGGTGATGATAGCATCACTATACACTAAATTTTCACCAATACTGTTTCACTTTTGACTCACGAACATTGTGGAATTACGTTTTGTTGTTGTAAAATATCTCTTAAAACGCAAATATGGCCAATACAATTTAAATGGTGTTTAAATCAGTGCACTGTTCATCGCGCCTGCTTATAGCACAAGTGAAACACACAAGTGAGACTGCCGTTGTCATTCAGCGGCAGTCAGCGGAAATGTGGAAACATTTTCGTAGAAGGAATAAAAACTGTGCAGCTAAGATCGTTCGCACAAAATCTCTACAACAGTAAGGAACGGAATGCTTAACTTACTATTGCATCCTTTCATGCATGCTTCACAACTAAGGAAAGGATAGGAATTACTCCCACAGTGACTGCTGTCGCTTTTTTTGCACAGTCTGTAGGGCGGGTAGTAGTGCCAGCTCCAAGTCCTGTCGCCACAGTGTCTTGTGAGTCCATTCCTTGCACATGGAGAACGATCTGAAATGTTAGAGAGAGTTATTATTCCCTAATTTCGAGGTTTGGAGGCCGGTCTATGTATGATACAGTATATGTTTCAACAGATGCAAATTAATAAATAATAAATTCATTTCCCTGGAGTGGCAGTTGAGCACAAAACATCTGCGTGGCTAGAAGGTGATCTACAACAGCGCCACACTAGTGCATCAAAAAGCCAACAAAAAAAACTATGCCAATATCGTGTAGTTCGAGGGGTCTCCGTAACGCATCTACTATTGCGTGAGAGAAGCACACTATCGCACCAGACATTAAAACATGCGAATTTCGCAAACAGTTTTTCATTGTAAGACCCATCCGTAACAAAGTTCTCGGACATGATTAACGAAAATTAAATCATCATTCTGAGCATCAGCATCAACCGAGCGTGCAGCTGCGCGTGCGGCCTTACGGACTCATAGTGTGTACTTTGCCAATCCGCAAAACGAAGAATTACGGCGCACTGGTTTCTTCGCAGTTGTTCCTCCTTTAAGCATTCTAGCATAGTTTGAAATGGCTAATGTTGCGCATGCAGATGTCCCCTTCTTTGCGGCACAGTGTCCAACGAAAAGTGAAGCTGAAGGATAGCGCTGAGAAGGGGACGCGAACGGTGCCCGATTAGGCTATCACTTTCTACTCTTGAAGGCGAAGCGCAAGCGTCCTCCAAGTTTTTTGCCTTGGGGCATGATCTGTATGATTTGTACTCATTTGTATGATTCGTACATCATTTATCGCAATATAATTATTCAAAATCAGCAGCCAACAATCCTACATGATCTAAACTACATTAAAGCACGGTGAGATCACTGGCTCATGAGCAGCATGATTTGTACTCGTGCATTTATCTCTATTGGGAGGAGGGGTCAATATATAAGTAATGTTTTGACGTGCTGGACCTTTGTATCGTTTGTGTTGATGCCAGACACCGGAGGAAGGTCACTTCACTCGGTGTAGCGGCAGTGTTTTCGAAAGGAGAGATCGGCAAGCCTTTTTTTTTCGTATTCCATTCAAATTTGTTGCTGTCGCATTCATTGCCTCGTCCTTACGGTGAAACGGTGACTTTTTCCTGCATAAAACAAGTCGCCAATCTTAGAACCATGCGATGAACCTGCCGGGCAGAGCATCGGACAATTATTCAAGTTTGTCACCATAGTGCCGAGATTTTTTGCCCTAGTGATTGATAGCTTGTATTACAACTCTCGCGACCACCCTCACATTATCACGTGCATCCCTCTTGTTTCAACGCACCGTCCAAGCCTTACAAGTAACCGGCCACGCAGCCGTACCATGACATTCGCTGCCTGCTTCTGTTGACGCGCAGAACACGGAATAGCCCTCCTTACACTACACCCGCCTTAATTTGCCCGGCATTATTTCTTCAAAGGAAACCAGAATACTTGTCTTGCAGTTATCAAAGGGGGTAACGTCCGAGGGTAATAGTTTGGGCAAGTTGGTTATAAGTACGAGATAAACATTTGTATTGTTCATGAATATCCAACCCTAGAAGGGGTACTGAAATTAAGAAATAATATGAAACGAATAAATAAAATATCAAATTTACCAATTTCGCTACCAGAAGCATTTTGTAACATTATGTGCGGAATCAACAGATTTCTTTCTTTAGAATATATGTATAACTCACTATCTCAATTATAACAGAAACGAAAAAACTAAGGCGTTTGATATTACTGATAAGTTTTCGGGACACACTACGCAAGTGAGACGGAACTAAATGTTTTTACTGTACCGGTTGGATCAACAGGGTAAGGTGATTCATATCCTGGTAGTTCTGCAATAAAGACGTTAATTAGTACACGGACTCTGATTAGCCGCAGAGCTGTACAAGAATTTAGCTAATATAAAATATTCAAAGACATCAGAATCTTCTATGTCGTCTAGTATTCCGCTAATAGGCAACACACCTTCCCGTTGTCAAAAGTGGAACGAAAAAGAGAGAAAAGATCATTGGCTAGTTTTTTTTGTTTTTGTTTTTTTTTTTTGTTATAAGCGAGTGCAGCCAGAGAGGCTTGGCGGACATTAATTGTAGATTTTATGTGTTGCTTAGCAAGTACGAGATAAGCAAAAGTGAATTAGTTGAAAGAATGAACAACTTGTTGTCGGTAGCCAGTGAACATACAACCATCAGATAAAGCATTCCCATGCTCTACCAGTTGAGCTACGACACCTGTAGTTCTCGCGCCCAATATAGAGGCTAATTCTGGGCATGTTATCCTCATAGCGTTACTTGACATCAGTCATATGTGCGTTCCGTGTGTGACACACGCTTTGTTTTGGCTGCTGGCGTCATCTAGCACGTGATTTTTTCTCGAGGCAACTCACCAATAAACTCTCACTAGCTACCTAAAGGCATCTAGTCTGCCAAATACGGTGCTCTCGCTGCGAAAAAAAAAATAAAGCTGAGGAATGGATCAAAATATTGCACACGGTCTTCTTGAAGCGAACATACCCCGGTGGAAGTCACTAGAATGTGGAGGAATGTTTTCTTTTTGTTTTTTTTGTACCAAAGAAGATATATATACTATTATGTACATAAGTAGACTTCAAGAGAAAATCATAAATTGATTTTTACTAGAAGCGGCTCTGTTACAGACAGCCATATTTATTGATAAGCTACATAAGCTACTCCGACATGTGTTAAGTCAGCAAACAATGTAGCATAGAAGAGTAGAGGGGACCTCATTAGAAGTTTTTAATGTAGTTTAGTAAGTACCCTACATCCGGAAATGAAGGATAGTGAAGGAAGAAATGCACTAGCTCTCGGGCAGGTCCAAACAAAGAAAACTTGAATGATGCTTTGATCTGCCAATTCATCTTTAACGGCAAGTGCTTCGCTGTCCACTCTATTGGGTACTTCTGATCATCTAATCCTTGCAGCGCTTGCCAGCGCCATACGTAGCCATGACGGCTAATGAGGAACCCTTTATTCAGATGGCGTAATGAATCACGTAAAAACCGAGATGTCTAACAAAAAAAGAGCCCCTCAAACCATCATTTTACATTGGCGCCGACGCCAGCTCTAGTACATTACTTCCATTTTGTTTTTTTAATGGTGCGTGATCGGTCCCTAAAGGTCTTGTTTTTTGCACATTTAACGAAAACGACGTTCCCTGCATGACGTATTAGAAATTATTAATATGATGTTCGGAATTATTCTCATCGAGGACACCAAAAGCGAACGTGATATCGAATTCTGGCTGCGTTTTTGCTGTTGCACATTGACAGGAGTTTTTTTTTTTTTCAGAGCCATTTTGCTTACGAACAGCTTCTAAATGTTGTACGTGTCCAGCGGATCTTTTAACACGTGGATAAAGTTAGTAGCTTAAGGTCTAATGAATGGCAGGTTAGAGTAACATTGTAGACCGTAGATAAAGGCTTTTTTTCAAATAGTGCAGATGCACCCAGAATCCGGGAACAAGATATGGCTTTTGAAGGATGAGTTAGGGCGTCGGGAAAATCACGGCATCATAAGAGCTATTAAGGTTGAACGTGTGCAAAATACTGTAGATAACAACCAATTGATTCAATGGATTACGTAAACGGACTAGCCTAATAGGAATGTACTCTAAGACAAGGCGAGCCCTCAGTACGCCGTGCAGACTGAATGCTTTGGTGGTTCGGCTAATATCTTCGTCAGCTTCTAAGTTCTACATGCGTAATGTGCTTTCAGGCTTGTCAAGAGCAGCTGAAAAGAAAGTTATCTCCTTGTAGGTTACTCATTATTACACGAGCTGTACGCTTTGCTCCATAATTTTCTCGGATTTTCTCCATTCTGCAGCCCCATCTTTGTGAGAATACTTAAAAATGCTCGGATATTTGAATATTCCACAAGGTAACCCGTGCCAAACAGCGGATCGTTTTTTCCATCAGTCACTATGAACATTTTTTCATAACGAGATTGAAGCAAACTATATGCACGGCTACTGAATACATGTGGAAAATATGCATAAGTACGAGAGGAACGCAGAAAAACGAACTGTAAGATAAAGCGCCGAAGCAGCTCGTTTAGTCCATCATTTAGATGAACATCGCTTTAAACACGAAGGGAATATTTGAATGTGTGCTTACATGGATGTCAAGCCCTGGGCACATGGCTTCAAGTTTTATTTTAAAATAAGAAAGCCACCTCATCGTGTATGAAGGTATTTACGTTTCAGATCAAAGAAGAGCAGCGAATTTACGAGAAATTGTACAACACGCGAACACAGCCCACTGTCTGTGTTCCAGGAGAGTATGTGGCATCAGCGATGGGTACCAAACTACACAAAAAAAAACAAAAAAAACATGCTATGCTTTTATCACTGCTTCTATTTATCTCGTTGCGCCCTTCGTATCAAGTACGGTATAAGCCTCATATGACTTATATTACTATATTTACCGTAGACACAATATTAATGAGAACTAACTGACAATGATGCCATGGAAAGTATAGCGGATGTTATTAGCAGTAATTGTAATGTAAACGTGAAGAAGGAAAAGTCGAAGGTCGCACATTCGGTCCCTGCGACCGGCAAGTCATCGTTTGGTCCGCTTTTCGTTCTTCACATTTACACTGCAATTACTACTAATAACATCCCCATACTTTCCTTGGCGTCATTGTATGTTAGTTCTTATTAATATTGTGTCTTACAAAGAAAAACGAGGCCTTAAATTTCCACTTCTTTCCCTACTGAAAAAATCCGCATACCGTCATACGGAAAACACGGATTCCGCATATTTTCCGTATAAAATATATGGATTTTGTACGGACGTATACTGATGCTTACGGAAATTGTAAGGAACATACGGAAGCATCATATGGTACATAAGGAATTCCGTATGGGCGTACGGATGTGGCCATAAGGAACATGCGGATGCCATATCTGTTATACGGATAGACTCATACGGCGATACGGAATATACGGAAAGAACAAACGGAATCCGTATGGGCTATGCGGAAAGATCCACGTGGCAATAGCAGTATACGGGAAGCATGGTGTTCTCCGTGAAACCATGACCATAGGCGAGCGCACGGGGGGGGGGGATGGGCGCCCCCCTTTTCCCTCTTGTCACTTAAGAGGGAGGGGCCGCCCCTCCCTCATAGCCTCCTCTATACAATTCTGTGCCCGTCAAACGCTCCCTCGGGTGACCGTCGTCTTTCCCCCTCACCCACCATGGTATTACGCTGCATTCCACCGCGGCGCGGCGCCACCTACGTTGGGCTTGTCTTTCGTGGCTTGAGGCGCTCCTGCCAGTGTATCCGACGCTGCCGTGTGTGTGTGTGTGTGCCTGCAGGAAAGGTTTATAATCTGCAGGATCTCGTAACGCCTTGGGAACCCGGAGGTGCATGACGCGACCTGCCACAACGCTAGTTACATCGGAGAACCACCTATTTTTGTGTCACCATGGACTTTGCTTGCTCGACCACGTTTCCCGCTTGCTTGGCATTACAGCTTCGAAGGTTTACCCGCCAGTGAGAATGCCATGCCTTCATTGCAGTTAAGGATGGCAGGTCAATGCGATTACCTCGCAACGGCAGGACCTGTGTGAGAGATTGTGCTATTTCTACAGCCTCATAATATTTAGCATGGTCAGTGGTGGCAGACGTGAAGAAGTGCGTATGTGGTGGTGTGTGCCAGTACAGTGGTGTCGTGTCGTTTCGCATACAATGCACATTGTTTGTACTTATTCTGCATACGTAGGTACGCGTGCAGAATAAAGGTTCAATTTTATTGCCAGTGTGAATGCCAGGCCTTCATTGTAGATAAGGGTGGAAGATTAGTGCCATTCCGTTTGCAGTGCCGCGTGAGGTCTGCTGCTGTTTCTACATTCTCGTCATATCTGGCATGGTCAATGGCGGCAAGTGTGAACAAGTGCATGTGTTGTGGCGTGTGCCAGGGTATCGTGTCATCTGACAGTGTGCATTGTTTATGCTTATTCTGATTGGTGTGTGCCCGGGTGTTGTGTCGTCTGACAGTGCTCATTGTTTATGCTTACTCTGCGTGTGAGAACTGCCACTGTTTCTACATTCTGGACACATGGAGCATAACCAGTGGGGGCAGACGTGAACAAGTGTGTGTGTGGTGATGTGTGCCAGGGTGTCGTCTTGTCTTGCAGTGCGCATTGTTTGTGGTTATTCTGCGTGGTGCATGCGAGGGTGTTGTCACCCGACAGTGCACATTGTTTAGGCTTGTTCTGCGCGTACATGTGCAGAATAAACATTATTCAGTTTACTTTGATCTCTCGATTAAGCTGTCCTCAAACAAGTTCTGAGTTAATGGAAGACCTTGCCTGCATTGTATGGACTCGCTAAACCAAAATGACTATGGTATTATGGCATCCATAATACCACATTTCCGTATATATGGAAGCCGCATATACGGAGGATACGGATCCGTATAATCCATATATATGGATTATGTGGATCCGTATCATGCGGATCCGTACCATGCGGATCTGTATCATGCGGATCCGTATAATGCGGATCCGTAATACCATAATTCCATATGTACGGATCCGTATCTTCCATACATACGGATTTTTCACTAGGGTTCCTTCATCCATAACGAGGGTCTCACTGTGTCAGACTGAGTGCTTTGAGGTGGTATGTCAGGGATTATTGGTCAGCTGCCAGCTCGTAATGACATCACCTGCGACGTAACGCCAACAGGCAGAAATCAGCGCTTGTGTCCTCCTTTCTCGTGTTTCCTGTATGTTTCTTTAGCCGGTGTGTGCTGCCGTTTATCGCAAATATGACCAACCGACTAGCCCACAGGTACATTTCAAGAAAGAGAGGGTTCCACACTCGCCTTTATCGCTACTAGCGGCACCACTCGCAGACTTAAAGGCACATCTATACCGCATAAAGTGGACGGAGGGATGGCCGCCGCTGTAACTCAGTTGGTAGAGCATCGGAGGCGTTATGCGAAGGTCATAGGTCCGGTCCCTACCAGCGGTAAGTCATCTTTTCGTCCACCTCTTTTCTTCACATTAACATCACAATTACTCCTAGTAACATCCCCGATACTTTCCTTTTCATCACTGTCTCTTACTTTTCAATATTATTGTGTCTAAGAGAGAAAAGCGAGCCCTTGAATTTCCAATTCTTTCCTAATATTACCGCACTAATTTGTAGGAGGCACTGCTTACATAATTTATTCATTGATAGGGCGAAATCAGTGATTGCAGTGTCCTATCATCATTTACTACCGTAGATGAGGCGGGTAATAGAAATGAAAGCGGAGATTTCTGACAAATATTTGAAAGCTACACATAAAATAATGTTATTTCCCTGCTCTGTTTTACGTTCCTTTCGCGTATGTCGTTAGACCATATAAAATCAGTGTAATAGCCGTGTTTGTGCAAAACCAGCAAGGTCACATTTCAAAGTATGAATTTACAATGGGTCGTGCCTCATGAAATCGGCGAATATTATAGGAACATGATATGAAGTAGTGCGTCCTTGCTACTGCTAGAAATATCTCGAGAGATAATTTCAGAAGCTGCCAAGTGGCCATTTTCAGCTCTGGGTGACAAGAGAAGTGCGAGCAGCTTTAGAAATTGCGAAAACAACAAACGTATAGGATATACGCTGTTGTATTAGTCCCCAAAGCAATCAGTCATCATTCGCAACGCCAACAGCCATCTTAACAGTTCAGCTCTTAAGCTTTAATAAAATGTACGGTCGCTAAAAGAAAAAGATTTTCCTTAAGTTCATGATTTTATAGTTTCAGGAGACCAATTTTCCTTCACTGCGCGTAGTTTCAGCAACGATTCAACGTACAATATATATTTGGCGACAAAAATGCTAATTGCTGCCTCCTTGTTCGAGGAGCAATGAATCATCCGTAAAGTAGCAGCTGTTGATGCTCAGTTGGTTCTTTCATATAAAGCATTTTTAAGGCATTGGAAATCTTCACGGCATGGCGCCATTGTGGAATTGGTGACTTCGATCACCAACTATAATGTCATCAGCATCGCGGAACAAAAAGATCTGATGGTTGCGCACGACGTATATTTACAATTCGATGTAGGTCCTATTAATGGATGGATCAAACATAGGTTGTGATGGGACTGATGAGGAATCGTGAGAGACACGCTTTTTTTCATGCTGTATTCATCTCCGTTGGAGTATAGGCTCCCAAAGCATCGCTCAGTGGCGCTGCGACTCTTGACAGGCAGCGCCATCTCTGGGAGAAAAATAGAAAGTGGGGGTAAACGTCGCGCGCTGTCCCTTCTCTCCGCCGTGCTGGCGCTCGCTTCCGTGCACGTGCAGAGCTCTCGCGCAGCGCTTTGCAATCTACCGCTTGAAAAAGATCGCCCCGCTGGACAGGCACTTCGAAAAGCGAACGTAATCAAAGCAGAAAAGTTCGTTAATCACGCTAATCGATGTTCCACGTTGTCGACTATGAAAAACATGTGATTGTTGATTGTTGTTTAGATGTGCATGCTGGCAGTGGCGAACGCGTACTGTAGTGAACAAACTTTCGCGGCGTGCAAAAAAAAAAAAAAGAGAGAAACAAAGATTACACGGCCGTGGCGCTAAAAAAGCCTGAGAAGGTTCGAGTCATGCCCTCCGTACCTCTGGAGCATCACCCGCTGACTTAGCCACGAGGCAGCTAGCTTAGCTTAGCTTTAACCGCTGCGAAGCAAGTAGAACTGCTCGCCTCGTCTGTCTTCTTTTTTTTTTTTTCGCTTCTCGCTTTGTGCTTGCACTCCCATTTTATGAGGATATCGACTTTACAGGTGTATAACACTTGCAGCGCGAACGCGGCTCAGCGTGAGAGGTGTCGAATTTCAGGCGCGATGTGGATCGGGCGCGCGACGAGCTCGCGCAAAGCGCACCCGTAAACGCACACTCGTAGCAATGTACGAGTGCGCGGTGCGCGTGAAGAAAACCGCACAATCTCCGAAGGTGGCAATAACAATTCCTGATTTAAGTGCCAGTTAGATTCAGCGGCTTAAATATATACCACCCTAATAACGCGACAAAAACAGAACAAACCAGCAAAAAGATGTCAAGGTTAGCTGAAAATGCACGGGCGTTCGTTCCGGCGCGATGATGCAGCCTTCCCGACGCGTGAATTGCAGGCGGCGAACCTTTGACGATGTGCGGAGTTCAGTTGAAAGCAACCAACACCGCAACGCTAACCGCGGTATGACGTGTGTGAGTGTGAACATCCAACAACGACAGCTAGTCTCACAAACACAAGTTGCTTCAACATACAACCGTAATTGGATGTAAAAATGCGACACGGCGAGCAATCACTACTGCAGTCGTTGCATGCACGCGCCGCGTTACGTACTCATTTAGGTAGTCAAAACAAACGATTTCAAGCGAAGAATTGAGTCAGCGAAAAAGGAAGGCGAGACAAAGCTAGAACTTTATTCCTTTAACTGCGGTGATCCACGCTTGTGTGCTTTCTATCTCGCACGACTTGTCCGGGAACTGTTACAGTTTTACAGGGGGATCGCGTGCCTTGGTACTGTCTGCACTGCTGTGGCACACAGCAATACTTCGAACCTTGCTTCCGCTTTCGTAGGGTCGCTTCTACCATCCTTCGCAAAGCAAGCCTCTCGGTTCAGCGTGCCAAGCTCACGGCACAACGTTTAAGCTTCCCGCACCGACCGAAGAACGCGCGCGCACGCGTGCCGCCGCTGTCGGCTGTCGGTGAAACAGGCTGAATCGCCCGCGCCCACCGCCGCGCTTATCCCCAGTTTCACCAGCGCTTCTCTCCAGAGCCGCAGCGCGGCGCTGTCGTCGCTCCGCAAACTTGAGCTTTGGTTCCCTATACGACAAAGGTACGCCGCGCTTGGTATAGCATATGATTATGATATTATGGTGTAATATGCTTTAAGATAAGGAAGATTAAGCAAATTGGGCATATAACGCAAATATTTTCCAGCAGACAGCGTGTTTTATGCGATGTCAAATATAGCAGACTGGAGATTCTACTGAGGTTTTTACGCGGATAGCATTTCGATGAGAAGAAAAGATGTTTCGCGGTAACTCAAGAGCTTCTACCCACCTTTCTTCTTTTTCGGCTGCTGTCCGCCGCCTGAAAAGGAAAAAAAAGCAAATAAAACAGGCTAAGTGTGCTTTTAGCCAATAAGTAGCGTTGCAACCAATGATAAAGTTTGGCAATGTTCACTCGTGTAACTTCGCGAACATTTACAATGCTTCTTGTACCCTATTTTACTTTCTGAAAAGCCTCTCGCCTTCCGCAAAAAAGGGATTGCAATTACATCTCGTCCAAGGAATTGCAGAAAAAATGTTTCTTCCAAATTTTTTGTCACGCTTCCTTGCAGTGTGCCATTTGTTCCTCGTAGAAACAGCAAACATTCGCTGCTCCACCATTTGTTACGCGAGCGTCTATTTGTCGTACAGAATCCTTACCTAGAGAGAGAATCTCTAGGGATTTTTCGATCTAGGGACTTGCGATGGTGGTGCCGTCACTTCGTAGCGGAGCTTTTTGGAACGACGCCGCTTCGCCGGCCGGTGTGGCCCCCGATTCTCGAGCTAGCGCCTTGCTCGAGCGAGTTTCAACGTTCTTCTCTGCACTGACGACGATCACCGCGAGTCGTGCAGTTTTATCTCGACGAGGTAGTACACGAACCGGCGCCCCGTAGCGATTTCGTCAACAGCGTGGTGACTGCACTTGCTCGATCGAAAGACGTCGAGGGCGAAGCAGAGCGAATTGCTGCAATGCGCTGCCTTGCCACAACGGAGTGGCTAGCGTTACGTCTAGACGTAACGATCATCATCATCATCATCATCAGCCTGTCTACGCCCACTGCAGGGCAAAGGCCTCTCCCATGTTTCGCCAATCAACCCGGTCCTGTGCTTTCTGCTACCACGTTATACCTGCAAACTTCTTAATCTCATCTACCCACCTAATTTTCTGTCTCCCCCCTCACGCGTTTGCCATCTCTTGGAATCCAGTCAGTTACCCTTAATGACCAGCGGTTATCCTGCCGACGTGCGACGTGCCCGGCCCATATCCATTTCTTCTTGATTTCAACTATGATATCCTTAACCCCCGTTTGTTCCCTGACCCACTCTGCTCTCTTCATGTCTCTTAACGTTACACCTATCATTTTCCTTTCCATCGCTCGCTGCGTCGTCCTCAGTTTAAGTTGAACCCTCTTTGTAAGTCTCCGTTACGCGTAAGACGTAACGATATAAGCCATTAAAGTTACGTCTGGACGTAAGAATAACCAGTGTTAAAGTTACGTTCAGCGGGACAACAATACAAATCCCGCCTGTTAAACCTACCCAACCGATCAGCTCCAGTGGCGCAGCTTCTAATTCATAATCGGCAATTATGTCAGCTAGCATCCTACAACTCTCATCGCGCAAGACGCGTCCGTTTGATCGGTCTCGCGCACTAAGGACGCAGTTAAAATCCCCTAGTAATACTGTCTTTCTTTCCAAACTTAAGTGCTCTTTTAGTTTCGAAAAAAAAAAAGAGCATGCGTTCCTCGCAAAGGGTCGGTGCATAAATACACACAATATGCCACTGATATTCATTAAAAACTAAATCACAGGAAACCAATCTTCCAGACGGGCAAGAGAAAATATCTTGCACTACTAGACCCGGTAACTTCTTAATGAACAAGACACAGCCTGCAGACGACCCTATAGCATGACTTACAATTGCATAGTAACGCGCCGTAAATCTCAGCATCATGCCCCGGGCCTCCTCGTCACCGTCTATTTTTGTTTCTTGTACAGCTAGTACATCCAGATCGTGATCCACGAGCAGCCTATAGACTTGGCTCTGTTTCCGCTTGGCAGCGAAACCTCGAACATTTAGCGTTGCCACTCTTAGTGTCGGTACAAGAACCATGGCTACACAGTGAAGAAGTTAGCCCAGGGCATGCTGCTTACCTTCAGCGTCTAGCTCGTAGCTAGACATCTCCGGAGCCTCCAGGTGGACCGGTGCCACTGGAGGGCGGTGGCGGCCAGGCCGTGATAGCTTTTTTGTGTCTTTTTTGTTGTGTCATTCATGTTTTGTATGTTTCTGGTGTACTGTAATACAATTCTCTTGTCCCCGTGTGCGTGACGTCCAACCGGAAATAAAGATAAAAAAAAAGCTGCAGTGGCGCAGCGGGCTAACGCGCCGTGCTCGGAGCAGAGAGGTCGGTGGTTCGAATCTCGACAAAGTTCTTTTTTTTTACTTTTTTTTTGAAGTACTGTTCTAATAGTATAGCATTAATGCTCCACGGGCGCCACTAATATATATATATATATATATATATATATATATATATATATATATATATATATATATATATATATATATATATATATAGATTGAAGGAAATCGCCTTCGTGACAGCGGCGGGCGCCCCAACCCACGTCGCTGCCACTGTTTCGCTGTAATGACACGAGCCACTTGAGCGAACGCTGGCAAAATATTTGACTGGCCTTATAGTGAGCAGTAGCCTATAGTGGCGGTAGGTAAGGAAAGGCGCTAGTAAAACTGGCCTTATAGTGAGCAGTAGCCTATAGTGAGGCAGGTAAGGAAAGGCGCTAGTAAAACTGGCCTTATAGTGAGCAGTAGCCTATACTGACGGCAGGTAAGGAAAGGAGGTAGTAAAACTGGCCTTATAGTGAGCAGTAGCCTATACTGACGGCAGGTAAGGAAAGGAGGTAGTAAAACTGGCCTTACAGTGAGCAGTAGCCTATAGTGACGGCAGGTAAGGAAAGGCGCTAGTAACGTCTGGACGTGACGACAGCGGTGGCAACAGTTACGTCTGGACGTAACCCTAGCCACGCCGATCAAGCAAAGGCAGTCGTAGATGTTCTCTGAGGCAGTCACGACGAAGTCGCTACGGGACACCGGATCGCGTACTACGCTGTCGAAACGAAAGCTGCAGGACTCGCGGTCATCGTCCATCGTCGTCGGAGCAGTGACGGCACTAGTTCACTATAACGGCACCACCATCGCAAGTCCCTAGATCGAAAAATCCCTGGAGATTCTCTCTCTAGGTACGGATTCTGTACGACAAATAGACGCTCGCATTTGTTACTAGTATCTTTGGCTATAGAGTCAATTTCTGCTAAACGTCAAATGTCATCGAAAATAATCGTGCTGATTTCATCCATGGAAAACAGTAAATTGCTATAATATTTCGGAGAGGAACCATATTTTGGTCATGTGGCAGCCGTCCATATTTCGCAGAATGTTGTGTGAGTGACGTTTGTTAAAAAAATTAAATCGGAGTCTATCGTTTCCTGTTTTAATGCTACAATTAGTGTACATATTAAGAAGAAGCGTTTGCGTAACGTGTTAAATCTCAGTAATATTGCTGCAGTTTTTCTACTATATACACCTCCGCAAATTTCGCTAAAATGTTCTATATTTGCATTTTTTCCTTTATAATAACACGCTCTGTAGACCCTCGCAAGGAATCGTAACTCTACGGAAGGTATAGTACCCTTCTCGGTTTTTTGGCCACACACGGAAAGACCACAAGTGATGAAAACCCAGTAAATGGCTTTACGGAGTTCCACTATACTGCCCGTCATTGGGGCAGCAGCGCTAGTGCTCTGTATGCAGGAGCATTTTCGTAATTCATACTGATTACACGTACTTGAACTACGGACAGAAGGTGCCTTTTCTGCGATTGTCCTAATAAAATCTGTTATATTTATGGGGATGCTGGTACAAGTGAAGCCATTCTCAGTAGTTAAGCGTGCTGCGTGGTACCCCAACACTCCTTACTAGCCCGTATCCAATTGTCAAATTGAGAAATGTATCACTGCATGGCGTTTGGCCTTGGAGAACGCCAAACTGTCGCAAAGGCTTTGTCTTATGTGCCTAGTAGGGCCAGAATTCTTCCGCTTGGGGAAATTTTGTATTGATCTTCGAAAAATGGACACCGCTGTTTTTGACATAGCACTCTTTGCGTTCCACCACTCCGAACACATTGGCTCTTCTATAAATAAACACCACGCGCAGGCTTCAACTATAACAATATTGGTGGGTGTTCTTTTAGGATTCTTGTCGTGAGATAATAATTGGGTGCTGGCTAACCAACAATAATATGTGTGGTTAAATGTTTCCTTACAATAAGGTAAAATGATATCGGTATTTTCATTGAAGAAAATTGGTCTATGTAAACTGATACAAGTGTTTGTTTTATGTTTTGTATGATCACCCGTAACAGTGCATCCCGTATGGGTTCGACAAGATTTGAAAAGCGGAGTTTCTGTATACATCTCACATCCAAAATTACCATAAGGCTTGCAGATTCAAAAACTAGGACTGCACAATAATTTGAGACATCAATTTTACAGCCACATTTCAGCAGAGGAAAACAAAATCCTTCTTCAATTTGATTGGAAATGTGGAGGCATTGAAAGAGTTGTTAAATATTGTAGAAGGTACAGGGACAAATATACTACTATAAGTTTTATAATGACTCTGGGGATGACATGGGCAACACATAACAAGAAATTCTTTAGGCGCTTAAAGCGTTCGCTGATAAGCTTTTCATCTAGCGGCATGGCTGTCGCCTGTATTCTAATACAAGTGCCGCAGTTTGAAGATTGTCAGCAGATGAGAAATGCTTAGCAAAATTGACCGCGTCAGCTTCTACTCGATTACAGTCCAGTAGACTGAAATACTCATCGACTTCCAATACTCATCATACTGGTCAGATGCACTTTTTTGTAAGATTGAAACATAAGAGCTGTGATTCCGCATAAATAGGCGTTTACAGAGAGTTCGAAGAAAAACACGTTTCTTCATTCTACTCCCGTGACAGAAAACGTTTGGAGTTTCTGCACACGGCAACTTTATACTTCAGTGTACTGACAAGTTCACACGCGAACGAACGGGGATACTCGCAGTGATTATGTGTATATTGTACCCTAAAATTCCACATACTCCACAAGATAAGCGGCGTACGCTGATGGACATGGTCATCGATATTGTTTTCGTAGCTAACCAAAATCGGTGACCAATAACTGATGGAGGGTTCATGGGAAAAGCTGCCACAATCACATTTCTTGAAGGCAAATCTGGGGGTCGTTTTGATGCAGCGACAAAAGGATACGTTTTACGGCTTACATAGATAGCGTTAGATTAAGTGACGGTTGATATGTCAGAATGTGAGCAATCAACAGGGTAATTGTTCGAAAAGCACGAATCTCGGACACAACCGCAGAAATTAGCGATAAACATATGGCTACGGTGCTCGGCTGTTCAACCGAAGGTCGCGGGTTCGATCCCTGCCGCGGCGGTCGCATGCCGATAGAGGCGAAATGGTAGAGGCCCGTGTACTGTGCGATGTCAGTGCACGTTAAAGAACACCAGATGGTCGAAATTTCTGGAGTCCTCCAATACGGCGTCTCTCATAATCATATCGTGGTTTTAAGACGTTAAACCGCAGATATTATTATATTATTCTTAGCGATAAACCTACGCTTTTAAAGAAATTAAAGACAGAAAAGCATCAGGCTACACTTTTCCTTTATGTAACATTTCTAATGACGAAGTATCAGGTTTTTCTAGTCGAGTTCAGGCACATTCAAATAGCCTAGAATGCAAGGAATAGCTTTGTACTTGCTATGCAATGACATCCAATTTTCAATGGAAGAAATTTTAAAGAGATTTGCTAAGCGATCCACAAAACATGGTTGCTGCTTGGGCTGCATGGTACTGTATTCTAATAGGAAAACCATTTTTTGTGTGCAAAACTTTTCAGGAATTCAGATAGGACACATCGCACGCTTACAGCCAGTTTATTCCTTAGATGAGATTATATATACACAATCGGCTGGGAAAGGGAAATGGACAGCGCATGCACAGAACAGCTTGTTTACATGTCAAAATCACAGTTCAGCTCAAAAGACACCGATATTCACAGTCTAACAAGTTAACCGACGGGTACTCACTCAGTAGGTCCCTTACTGGCGAATTAGGAAAAGATTGATAGATTTCACGTGCCCTTTTATCCACGTATATTTTCATTACTTTGCAATCATCAAACATGGGGTGTGCCTACACTTGGCACAGTAAGTTGCCGAGTGGCTGCCCAGTTGCGCACATGAATTCTCGTGCTCCCTGCGGCGCTCATTCAGACAACGCCCTGTCTGACCAACGTAGCATCGGCAGCATGATAAAGAAATGCAGTACCCAACTCCTATAATGCATTCTACAAACTTTCATGTATGCTTCTTATTGCATCCAGCACCATAGGCGTGCGGACGGGAGGGGCGGGGGGGGGGGGGGGGGGGGCTGCCGCCTTCTAGTCAACTAAGAGGGGCGGAGACGCAAAGCCAGCCACATGCATCGACATAATATGGAGGGGGGGGGGGGGGTGCGCTCAAATCGGTGGCCGAGGGGGGGCGCATAGTCAGCCCCAAAGTTTGACATAATAGGTAGGGGGGCGCCGCGAAGAACCTTGCCCCCCCCCCCCTTAAAACGGAACCCTGCGCACGCCATGCCAACACTAGAACTGCCTTCGGAATCCATTCTCTTGCAAATGGTTATTTCTAGCTTAATGTTTGCGCTAAAAACAACCTCCCCCCCTGCTTTTTGAACGATTCTGTTTAAGCGGTGCAAGATCTTGTGCACATAGGTTATGGCAGAAATTTTCGGCTTTGGCTCATCCTGAGTTGGTTGTTTTGAACTCCTTCACTGTTTCTAATCGTTCAGAAGTGACTCCGGTATGCCCGAGCGCAAGTGATAAATAGCTGCTGCTTTAAGTCGATTACTTAGTCTGCCAAAACAGCGCTCAACCTGGTGATGGCAGGACCCTGACAGGGATGCCATTATGCATGCTTTTCTATTCGGCGCTTCAAAAGCTTAGAGCAGGGGTCGGCAACCTTTTGAGGGGGGAGGGCCGAGTTGCATAAAGCCGACGTGGCGAGGGCCGCATGGCAAAACGGGGGGGGGGGGCGAGGGCTGTTCGCAGTCAAAGAGAGAAAATTCGCCGAATTGACAAGAATTTAAGGAAACTGGCATAAGAATATAGACATTGTGTTTCTTTTCAGCCCGCAAGTTACAATTTACAGCCGTGAGTTAAAAGCATTAACCCCAGTTGAGATCAAAACTACTATGTCGGCCTTCAGATAAGAGACAAGGGGACGGGGCGGGGTACTTGCGTCCGGCCCAGGGCGGCATAATACAGCGTCGCGGGCCGCAGGTTGCCGACCCCTGGCTTAGAGTATGCCGAATTTAAATGGACCAGGCCTTTCTGAGAGCGGGGAGAGTATTACCAGAACACACGCTCTGTCAAGGACATAACCTCTAGGTGTAAAAATCTAAGCTTTTTGTTCTCAGGGAACTCCGTCGTGAGCGGTGGGCTAGTCATGTTAGCTGAAAAAAAATGCTGTAAATCCCACTGGCGCTCTGTCGTGTGTCACACTGCTCTACGCTATATATGACTAAAATGATCAACATAACTGAATACCGTAGCGGCATTTGTCTCACCAAGTCTCGCTACTGTGCGTCTGTGCTCACGAGCTAATAAACTATCCCTGTGGACTGGGGCCAAATATGATCCAATGCACACACCCTGGTTTGGAATACACCACTTGTGGCTCGTCGTTAACGTCCACTGCAGGTAAAAATTCGAAAGTTCAAGGACACTTTCTACATCTGTTCCGCAAAGTTCCACTAAAGTGAAGCTGCGAGGCGTGCTGAGGTATAGCTGATCCGGGTTCGGAGCATCATACTGTTTATAGCGAGGTGCCGTATGGCGTCACGCACACTCACCGTGCCGCCCTTCCGACCTGTAGCATCGTATGGCGACTTTCTTGAGCTGCAGCGTCGTATGTCAGAACTATGGTTGAAAAAATGTGAAAGCTCCGTCAACGGTGGCGCTTCGCCGTGCTCAGAACCCGTTGATTAGTTGCGTGTGTTTCAGCCAAGCTCGGAGGGGTGGCGCTGTATGTGCGGGCATAGAAATATTGCAACTCTAGGAACGGCCATCATTTGCGCGGATTACGTTTCTTGCTTTTTATGTTTTCTTGCAGCATTAACAGTGATGTATAGAGACCGGATTTTAGGCAAATGCCTATTTTGTTCCTTGGGTTGCTATCGTGCAACTTTGATATATGAGCATGAATTAGGGGTTAAGGAGGGCTTTTAGAGTGTTTTTATAGTGCCTATAAATGCCTACTTTGGGTGTTTGTGCCTAAATGTCTATAAGTGCCTATGAAAACCAATTTCGAAAACTGGTGCCTGTATGAGCGCTATTTAACCTCAAATTTTGCTTTCGAGTACAGTTTGAGACCATAATTCATGTTACCGGGCAAAATTCACGTTTCGGAACTCTATAGGGTGCAACAACCTAGTTCCCTAGTTCAACAAACTTCCAGAAAGCAACCGCTAGCAGTGGTGAAATGGGACGCGCCGGCCACCTTACCCCACCGCACTGACATGGCGCGAGCGCTGGGAGCAGGGGGTGATAAAAGGACGCTATTTCTGCACCCCTAAATAGGAGCACGTCCCAGCGTATACAGTGCAATGGGGAGAGGAAAATAAAGGTGGGAAGAGGAGGGGGGAAGAAGAGGACAGTGGCGTCCATGGCCGAGGATATGGCGGGCGGTTTTTACAGCCGGTTTTCCAGCCCAGTGTTCCCAAGGAATTGAAGCACTTCCTTGAAGATTTGGGTATGGTAGGGGCCAGGGAACAGGAGGTGCCTGTGTGCAGCAGCAGGAAGATGGAGAACGAATGCGGGATCCTGGAGTGCCGTCAGGGGAAAGTAGAGTGTAGGTTAAAAACTGAGATGTGCACATGGCTTTTGATTCGTTTGTAAATAACTTCTTAAAGGCCGCTTCACCAGGTCACATGAGAAATTTTAGTTAGACACTAGAAGTGTTTGCGTGCCTAATGAAGAGCTTTGTACCACAAGAACTTTTTAATTGGTTCAAAACGATCCGCGAAAGCATGATTGCGGTAGGTGAGCTTGAAATCTTTGCCACTCGCAAGCCAAATTCCTTCCCAGCCCTATGCGGTATCAGAGCAACCGGAGCCGGAAGATCACACGACGTAGACGCATCAACACGTCATGCGCACACAAGGTTACACTGCGCGCACATGACATGCCCAAGCCAGGTCGTGCACACAAACGATGTTGTATCGTTTCGGCGTTCTCTGTAGTGTACTGCCTGTTTCTGTGGGATGGACCCCTCTATGCATTTGGAGAGGCTGGCATGGATCATGTATCCTTAGCACGACACAGGGCGTCGCACCGCTGGAACTGCTGTAAGGGACGATGCACCAAAAACATGCTAAGCGTTTTCAGGGCTGGCGCCTACACGACGCGGGAACGGAGAGAACACGAACGCAAACGAAATGGAGGCTGCTAAGTCTCGCATCGCACTTGATTCGAAGAAAAATAAACAAACAAAAACGCGCATACATTCCGTTTGTATGTTTGAATATTTGTATCAACTTTCATTCTTCCATTCAAGCAAGAAATTGCACAAATTACACATGTTGCCTCGAATAAATCACGCAGTGTCACGTACTATTGAGACGTACGCAGGGCCATCCCTTGTTGCACGTCACCTCCTCCATATTAGTGCGCGCCCATGATATCAAGGGCAAGCGACGTTCAATCTATTTCACCTCTTTCCGGGGCGCGTAGCGTTGCATATCTTAGCAGACGTGATCGTTAGCGCGCAGTGCATGCATTACACTTCTAGCTCGAAACGCTCAAACCAGGTAAGGGTCCCTTCATGGTGTTCACACATAGAGAATAAATTGAACCTGTGCGATTAGACCCAGCCAATACGAGGCTAACAGACCCTTCTGGCCTTTTAGCGGTCTGGCTATTGGATCGTGTGCTGCCCTTCTCAGCCATGCCGAAAAGAAACAGACCCAGGAGCGTGTTTATTCGACGGTGGACACTTGACTCACCATGCGGGACAATAAAAGGAGAGACCGTGTTCTGGAAAGCATTCTGGAAATAGGACAATTGCGTAGCTATGTTAAACTATTAACGTCTTTGTGCCATCATAAACTATAACATTTGTTTGCTTTCCGGTCGTAGACACAGGTCGCGAACGCCTTTCCTCGAAAATTTGAGTTTTTGTAAAACTTTATTGTGCCTATGTTTATGATTTTGGGGGGCCTAAAATTGTGTTTTGCCTGCCTATTTTTGGCACCTAAAACGCAATTTTTAGTGCCTAAAAATCCTGCCTCTAGTGATGAACGTGTCGTGGGCAAAATAGGTTTTGTCACACGCTGCAAGTCTGGTGAAGGTGATGTCGGCAGAACTCGTTGTTTTCTGCCCCGAAAGACGACGAAACACGGGGAAGACGACGCGCTAATGCACGCGAAGGTGATCTTGTTCCTATACAAAATTACTAAACGTCCATTCACTGAAATCGCCACCATGCATCGACCAGACCAGATGGAGCCCAGAGTAGTCGCTATCCGTCAGAAACTGCTAGAAGATGGGGCGGGTGCCGTTGAGACGCCTTTCATATTCCGCCAATGGAGTAAGAACGCATACACCTTTTTGGCTATTAGTAATGCGGTGAGCTATCAAATTGCTGTACTAGTTTACCCCTTGCTAGCTTTGACATCAATCTATTAAATTAAATCAAAGGAAGGGTTACAATGTGTTTACGATTTTGAAAAGATCATGTCACCTGATTAGCACCTGTGGTACATCATGGTGCCGCAATGTCGTTTCAGGAGCGCAATAAGGCTTGGAATTCAAAAAGGGTGTTATTAGATATACCCTGAATATTGCGCCGAAATATTTAGAAATCTGCATACCCGAAGTTTATGCAAGCAGAGAGAATTACAACCGAAGAACATCATTTTATACCACCCCTTTAAACATAGTTCATTCTGAACAGCCATTGTAAAATTCACAGGCTGCTTCATTAACCTGGGGGGTCACACGGCGTGTCAGTTTCTCGCAAAAAAACAAACAAACAAAAAAAACGAAAATAAACTCTCAGGAAGGCGACTACTCGGATCTAGTGCTCAACAGTGCGGGAATGGTAATTTTGAATGCTCTCATTCTCCTCTCATAGCTGCGAAACATCGTAAATCAAGAACCAAATTCCCTCCAGCGCGTCTAGGAGATGACGGCGCATACCAGCAACATCTTCCGTGAGGAACCACCAACAAAGTTGCGTGAGGAACCACCCACAAAGGGGTCTGGAGTAACTGTCTGACGACTAACACGACTGCGTAGACGATAACGTCGTGAAGTGTTCAACCGTGCAAACTACTGCAAAAATAGCGTGGTCCAGACTTCGAAAGCTTCGTTTCATTTCGAATCAAAGCCGTTGGCTGCTATAGAAAACGACTGCGCATCGCATGCAGCCGTTTTTTGTAGTTTTCACAGCGTAGAAACTTTTTGCCGAAAAAATACATGTCAATATAACTCTTGCGATAACCATTCAAATAGACGTGAGAGGCGCATTTCTTGCCGTCGCCGTAATGTTCAGTGTAAAGTCCAGTTCAATAAGAGTGCCCCACGCGCTATATGTGAAGCGTCCGGGCAAGAGCTGGGTAAGGATGAAGACTGGTGGAGCTCAAGCAAACAAGAGTCAGCTGGCTTTGTCAGGCTCACCACATAATCATCCATATTCTGACTACGCCTACTGCATGGTAAGGTTATTTCCTATTTTTCGCGAATTAACTTGGTCCTGTGCTTGCCGCGCCACCATTATCGCCGCGAACTGCTCAATCTCATCGGCCCACCTAAATTTCAAGCTCCGCCTCACGCGCTTGCTGTATCTTCTAATTCAGTCATGATTATTGAATTGGACCTGGAAAGCGTAACGATAAGTCTGAAAAATGAAATGCAGAGCACCAACACAACGTTTAACATTCTTAGAAAAGAACAACGCCTTGCGATAGGTAGTGTTGCACTGGAAGTGGTAACTGAATACTAGGAGGCGCACTACGCAGAATTACTTGACGACTTCTCTATCTCGGGAAAATGGAACTTTTGTTTAAGAAGCAGCGACCAACTAAAATGTTACATTTATTACGTTGAACACCCAATTTTAGATTTTCGCTGGCAAGTACAATAGCTCATTATGAAAATGACAGCAAAAGTTGTCATCATCAACTTGCAATCCAGAAGTGTCAAGTCGAAATGCTGCAAAACCAAGGAACATAGCAAGTTGCACGAAATACCACTGTGCATGCCTGTTTGCCCTACTTATAAACTTACCCAGTACAAAGACGACAAGCAAAGAGAGCAAAAGGCACACTTTAGTTTGCATGATTCCAAGTCTCACTAGAACACTCATCGTGAGCAGCTGCAGGACCAACGCTGCTATTCAGATGCACAAATTCGACCGCTGACAGCTGCGTGCCCAACAAACACACTCACTCTCACGCTCTCCCTCAGGTAATGTGGAGCTCGCCCACACTATTTATTATATTTAGGTCTCCAGCGGTGAGCATGAGACAGTATACGGTCAATGCTCTCTAATATATGCATGGGGATACGTGGGTTTTCACTGACGCCTTTTCTGACCTATAACACCACTTTATTGACTTTTTCGTTGTTTCGTTCCATCTCCCCATCGACACACACGTGAACAGCCAAAAAAAGCAATTGCAAGTGTCAACATAGCCGATATGCGCTCGCACATTGACGGTGAGGCGGCGAAGCAGGCCACTCTTTTTTCATGAGATTTAAAGACCAATGGTTGCCGGAGCCTACGTATCTACGTGAATTACATGGTTCGGTTGTCTACCCACAAAAGTCACAAAGTTCCGAAGCCAACTAGCAGGCGAAAGCCACCTCATTTTTCTTCTCATTTGAGTGTACCGATATGCCCTCCTTCATTTCAGCACCACTCTCACGCGCAAGCTTTCTGCACCTCAAGTGGTTTTTTTTTGCAGTGCCTGATAGATCGCATCAACTTTGGCGAAGAGAAGAATCCATTTGATGACTTCATTAGTCACGCCACGCTATGTGACGTCGTCATGACTATTTGAGGACCTGCGGCGGCATGGCGATGACTCCGCAGCCTTGGCTTTGTTTGACACATTCAGGCCCGTATTCAGAAACCAACATCATGCTTCCCTCGAGTTTTCCTCATCGCTCTTAAGCCTTTACTAAGCTTGATGAACAAAGTAGGCCAGTATACATGAACCAATCTTGTTATCTTTATCCCTATTGCCATTTTTGAGTCCTTATGATGCATGTAGAGAGTACTGAAACTTGAGGAAAACGTGAAGAATGGCCGAGGTTGGTTTGTGATTACGGGCCTCAGTCATTTCCCGCCTTCTGTGAGGCATCTCAGGAGTGGGCCTTAATAATCACCAATGGCAGTCAGCAGTTTTTACAACACACCAACTAACTGCGCAGGTCTCCCGCAACCGTCAATATGCCAGCTCATATCGGTTATGTTGACAATTGCGGCTGATGTTTTGGGTGTTGACGAACGTGTCGATGTGGAGATGGAACAAAACAATGAAATAGGATTAATGCGTCAGTACATTAGTTAGTGAATAAATAATAGTGACGGACAGACACCCACCAATATTATGGCGGGTGGCTGTTCTCGTCTCACCTATCTTGCTGCGTTTACTTTCGCGTTGAACAGTGATTGGTGAGCAGATGCACACCAATCGCTATTAAATAAACTCGTTGAACAATTTCTGAGGCACAGAAAGTCTTCAGTGGATAGCAGGATTATGTCTCGACGGATTATTGAGTTCTCAAATACGTCTTCTCTAACTTGAGGCCCGAGCCGCAGTGAACAGCTGCTTATTTTCGCTTTTGCCAAATTAGTCTACGACGCTTTGCTACTTTTTTCCTTGGAGTCACATATCCGCGACCATGGACATAGTTATGCCACATGGCAGCAGCTACCGACTATGTTTCCGAGCTTCAAATCTTTTTCACGCAGCTACGCCCGTGACTAAAAATCGCAAAACCAATATTTTCATACGTTTCCCCGGCCGCCCCCTCTGCTAACCACGTTTTTGTTCGTAACTACGCTATCACCGGCGGTATAACCCCAAAGGAAAGAGACGTTCAAACAGTGAAGGGTCATCAGTTCCTGCCTTTGTGTTGTAAAAACTGAAGCTAGGGACTACGGCTGCCCTCAGCTTCAGAAGTATGCACACGTGTACATGAACCACAACAGAGGCAAGTGTCCTGTCAGTGTAAATTGTTCTTGCAGGTAAAGTACTCAGGACTGATGGTTAGTTGATTTTTTGTGTGGAGGAACAAGTTGTGATAAATTGCGTATCTAGTTCACCCGATATTTTGCTATATGTGTGGTGCTCCCTTCAGCATTGTTTAATTTTTATATCTGCGTGTTATGTACAAGCTGTAGGCAAAGTAGCATGTTGAATGCGGTAGTCACTTCTGTATTTCAACCTATCGTTACGAAACGCCTCGCAGGCTCTAGTCGCTGGATTCAGCGAGCTTACCTCAGTTTTCATAATTGTGGTATCTATAGACGTCAGACTCTGCCCAGGCGGCGCTGCGAAAAACGCCGCCACCAGCGCTCTCATCGCCGCCCAGGCCATAACTCGGTAGTGCAAAGAGAGCCGTCCGCAAGCGAATGTGCATAGGCCACTATAGAACCCCCCTCTTTCGTTGGTGTTGAGGCGCGGTTTCCTGAAAATGAAGGACCTGGAAAGCTTCTTCCGTGAATCCACCATCGCTTCAGAAAAGTAGGAAGCTCATCAAAGTGAACTGCGGCTATATGTATACAATGAAAAAGATGTTTCAGTTATTTCGGCCTGCTGCAACTCGCAAGTGCAAGCGAGCATCGCATGACATCGAGTTCGAGGCACTCAGACGTGCGTCCTGTAACAAAGCGATATACAAAGTGATGAAGTACATACACGAGCAATGTATCTTACGATCACTGGTACGCAGCGCGCTTTATCAGGCACGAATGGCCCCGGCGAATTTCTCCTTTGCAGTTGCATTCTCCATCCATCTCTCGCTTCCTGTGCGTTGAACTGTTTTATCACGCATCCTCGAATGTTCTGTTGACGGTTGTCTTCCGTTTGTATATACTGCAAATGGGGATACGTGCGTGTCCACTTTCTCGGTGTACAACGAAAGGCAAAACCGTGTCCTCCGAGATAGCTCCAGCAATCGCGGAGACCACGGGCAAGAAAAACCTGATGGTGGTCACGATCAACATTTGCCGATTTACTTGTACGACGCACGACGCATTTGCAAGTTAAAGTCGGAACTTTGAGCCTTCAATTCGTACGTGCCTGACGCTGTGTAATGACGACCAGTTCAGATTAGGGGTTGTCGCGGAGTGCGCGATGTTTATCGCGCGCTTCAACAGTCTGCATTTAACTGCCGCACGGCGCGCACCGCGGTCTGATGCTCTGCTGAGCTTCATAGTCAAGGCTACCACTGTTCTACGTCAAGGCTACTCAAAACAACAACATGATACCCACATTATCACACTTTCTCGTGTGACCGGCTGTGGAGAACGCGAGTAATTCGCTTACCCAACACGTTCGCAACGGCCCGTATCCAGCACTCTCGCCGCTCTGCTTCGTGCAACAGCTACGGATATCGGTAAAACTGAAGTCCTTTACGTCCATGGCAATTCACAACGCAACAGTAGCGTCAACTGAGGCCTGTCTTCGTAGCGCGCGGAGCTGTTGCGTTTGCTCTTGTTTTCGCCGTCGTTCTGGCAAGCACTTCGTGGCGGTTCGGTTGCGCGTCCGACTAGCGGAGACAAATTCGTAGCTTTTTCTGAGTGTTCAATGTGCCATCACACCTAATATTTAGCTCAATTGTTGTTTCGCACTCGCTAGTTGCACCTGCTTGCACAGCAAACTGTGCAAGGGAGTCGGACTTCGCACTACCCAAAACTGCGCCGACAGGTGGCGCTACGTGTCTGCAAACTCCAGAGTCTGACGTCTATCGTTGATTAAAAGTACTCGTAATGTTTCTTTTTTGAAGTCGCAACTATTTGTTTCAATAATATAAGGATATCTGGGGTCGTGCGTTCCAAAACTGCGATTTGATTATGAGGAAGGCCGTAGTGGAGGACTTCAGAAATTTCGACTATGTGGTGTTCTTTAACAGGCACTGACATTGGACTGTACACGGACTTTTACCATTTCGCTTCCGCCTAAATGCGACCTCCGCGGCCGGGATCGAACACGCGACAATCGGTTGAGCAGCCGAGCACAATAGGCACCGATCCACCATGGCCGACAATATTTGTTTCTGTAGCGAAGCCTTGGAACTTAGAAATGGGTTGCACTCTCGAGCGCCTTCTGGTGGGTCATCTCCAAAAAGTACGCTGCTCGCCCTGGGAGTCCATGCCTGGCCGTGGCTGTCGCCATTACGCATTACCGCTGAGTGCCGGCAAATAAACACCTTAACAAATGAGGTCGAAACTTTGTAAGGAACCAGACGATTGCCAGGCACTCTTTTTCCGTGACGGTGTCATTTGTCTCGGCTCTCGTGAGCGTACGGCTTGCGTATGCCACGACATATTCGGGGAATCCGGGTTTGCGCTGCGACAGGACAGCTCCGAGGCCTACACCGCTGGCGCCTGTGTGCACCTCCGTTGGGGCCGTAGGGTCGTAGTGGCGTAGTATGGGAGGGGACGTCAACAAATGGCGGAGCTTGGCGAACGTGTTGTCGCACTCGGATTACCACGAATCAAGGGGCCCGTTACTTTCAAGGAGCTTCGTGGTGATATGATCGTCGCAAAGTTTCGTATGAATCGTCGAAAGTATGAACACAGGCCTACGAAACTGCGCAGTTTTTTGACGGACGCAGGTTTGGGAAATTCGGCCAAGGCCCGAAGCTTGGCCGGATCGGGAAGAATTCCGTCCTTGGACACGATGTAACGTAGGATTGTGAGCTGCCGTGCTGCAAATCGGCACTTCTTCAGGTTTAGTTGAAGGTCGGCGTTGCTGACACGTGTGAAAACTTCTTTCAGGCGTTGGAGATGCGTGAAGAAATCCGGAGCGAAAACAACGACGTCGTCCACGTAACACAAGCATGTGTGCCATTTCACGTTGCGCAAAACGGTGTCCATCATGCGCTAAAAGGTCGTGGGCGCATTACACAGACCAAACGGCATGATGTTGAACTCGTACAAGCCGTCGGGTGTCACAAATTCTATCTTCGGACATGCGCCGTCGAGGGCGCGAGATTGCCAACGCGGAGTGCCTGAAGGCCTACTATGACCCGCTCATAGTGACAAGCTGTTAGGTAGCCCGGGGGCTCCCTTTTCGTACCCGGGGTAATTGTAGCGACGCCTTGGGACTTAGAAATGGGTTGCACTCTCGAGCGGCTTCTAGTGGATCATCTCCAAAAAGGACGCCGCTCGAGCTGGGAGTCCGTGCCTGGCCGTGGCTGTCTCGATTACGCATTATCGCTGAGTTTCAAATAATATGTTTCAAATAAAACAGTTTCAAATAAAATTTCGTGGAATTGCAGGGTTCCATTGCAAATGATTGTCTTACTATTCAAAAACTATTGTAGTAATACTCTAGTCGTAGTCGCAGTCAATTCAGCTAAAAAAAATCACTCATCGCACTTCTGTAACGACAAGGGGTACGTGATTTTGCGTTACGTGGCTAGTTTTAGGTGATATTCGCGGAAAGATGTGACGTGGTAAGTGTTACAACGTTAGTGAGAACTGACAAACAATCAAGCCAAAATTGTATAGGGGATGTTAATTGCAATGTTTATGATATAAATGGGAAGAATGTAATGTGGACGAAAAGACAACTTGCCGCAGCCAGGCTCTGAACCTGAAATTTCAGAATAACGCGTCCGATGTTTTACCAATTGAGCAACGGCGGCAGTTGTCCTCACGTACACTTTATCGGGTATATGTCTGCATTTAAATCTGCGATTGTTAGCGCCCCTGGAAACCATCACGGCTTGTGTGGAACTGTTTTTTTACCTGCTGGCGTCACTTAGCACGTGATCTTTCTACGAGCTGGCAGCTGATCATTAATAGGTCGCATACTACCTTAAGGGTGAAGTCTACTAGAATGATAGCCTCTAAAGAACAAAGCGCTCGTTTTTTAGTGGATAAAAACGCGCACTTCTATTCCCGATACTTCGTTCATGCCTAGTGTCACGTGATTTTAGCGGGAACAGGCAACTTGTCTAGCAGTTACGTGCTTTTCGTCGCTTTGCCTTCCTCTTTCTTTTTCCATAATTCTATATCTCTAATTTACACTTCCTCTTTATATCTATCTCTCTCGGTTTCTCTATTTCTTCATTTCTCTTTCTTTCTGTCTGTATCTGTCGATTTCTTTCTATCTCTATGTACCTCTCTCATTGTTTTTTTGTTTCTAACTGCACTCGTTCTCTCACCCGTACGAGTTATCATACAGGACAAATCGATGCAGCGGAAGAGCGCGTGCTGCGCGCACGTGTTTGGGAAGCGAACCGGAATTTCAGAAAGATGATCGCTATAACGCACCGGGATGCTGATGATTGTTTTTGGCAAACGCTACATGGGGTTAAGCTGAACAGAAACAGATCCGCTGATAAAAAATCCAGTCAGCTCCACTTAACGAACACTGTCCAAACAGCGATGCTTATGCCCGTCCTTCATCAGGCAATATCGTACTTCTACATTTTTCAAGTCTTCCGTTCGTTGGCGCTTAGCTCGTGCCTCTTTTGCACGAACATCGCGGTTGGTTCGGCGACGACATGTCCGTTCTCGCGTGAACTCACGCTGACGCTCACGTCGGGTGGCTGCATCATCGGGAGAATGAGAAATGTTCGCCACCTTGAAAGCGCATAATCGGGTAAGCGCAGTGGATATATCTTGGCGCGTTTCTCGAAGCTTCACTCCTCGCAATTCCCCGCCCTCGCCCTCGCGCCTCGCAGCAGGCTTTCGCCTTTCGCAGGGCTCGCTAGCCTCTCGCAGCACACGCAGCCCTTCCCTACCTACCGAGACTCACTCTCGCCACAATACGAGGCCACGCGATCAGTGCTATCGCAAGTCCGGACGTGAAAAGCTCGACTAAGAACATCTTCACTGTTCAAAACCTCTTTTAAATGCGAAGCATTTCTTAGCGAACTTCGGCGACTAAGAGCGTATCTATCTATCTATCTATCTATCTATCTATCTATCTATCTATCTATCTATCTATCTATCTATCTATCTATCTATCTATCTATCTATCTATCTATCTATCTATCTATCTATCTATCTATCTATCTATCTATCTATCTATCTATCTAGCCGCCTACGACTTTGTGCTCTCCTGGCCGTATCGTTAATGGGATTTCCACCAAATTTGGTATGGCATAACATGACTGTATGATGAACCTAAATAGCTGGCCATATCATGAAAATCATGACTAACTTGTCATGAAAAGTATGATTTACATGCCACGCTCATGGCGCGCTCGCGGCCGTTTCGTTAGCTTGATATACACCAAATTTGGGATTGAGTGACATGACTGTATGACGAACATAAATGACAGGTGGTAATATGAAAATCATGACTTCATGAGCGACATGACTTGCATTCCACGCTCATAGCACGCTCACGGCCGTTTCGTTAGCTTGATATACACCAAATTTGGTATTGAGTGACATGACTGTATGACGAACATAAATGACAAGCCGTAATATGGAAATCATGACATGTCATGAGCGACATGACTTGCATTCCACGCTCATGGCGCGCTCGCGGCCGTTTCGTTAGCTTGATATACACCAAATTTGGTATTGAGTGACATGACTGTATGACGAACACAAATGACAAGTGGTAATATGGAAATCATGACTCTGTCATGTGCGACATGACTTGCATTCCACGCTCATGGCGCGCTCGCGGCCGTTTCGTTAGCTTGATATACACCAAATTTGGTATTGAGTGACATGACTGTATGACGAACATAAATGACAAGTGGTAATATGGAAATCATGACTTGTCATGTGCGACATGACTTGAATGCCACGCTCATGGTGTATTCGCGGCCGTTTCGTTAGCTTGATATACACCAAATTTGGTATTGAGTGACATGACTGTATGACGAACATAAATGACAAGTGGTAATATGGAACTCATGACTTGTCATGTGCGACATGACTCTCATGCCACGCTCATGGTGTGCTCGCGGCCGTTTCGTTAGCTTGAGATACACCAAATTTGGTATTGAGTGAGATGACTGTATGACGAACATAAATGACTAGTGGTAATATGGAAATCATGACATGTCTTGAGCGACATGACTTGCATTCCACGCTCATGGCGCGCTCGCGGCCGTTTCGTTAGCTTGATATACACCAAATTTGGTATTGAGTGGCATGACTATAATAACGAACATAAGTGGCAGGTGGTAACATGAAAATCTTGTCATGCATGTCATCTACAATGCCATTTACATGCCACGCTCATGGTGCGCCAGTTCGATAGCTTGACATACACCAAAATTGGCATATCGCGACGTGACTGTATGACGAACACAAATGACCGGTCGTAACATGTAAAACATGATACGCAAATTATGTAAAGCATGATTCCTTCCTGGCTGCTTCGCATTACATCGATTCCCACAGTGCGTGGGATCTGCCGGCTTTTTCATTGAACATCCATCGCTGAAAATATTGTTCGTTAGATCCTGCTGCTCTTCAGGTTGTGAGCCCTCTGTAGCTGCTTTACGGTGTGAGCCCTCCATAAAACGATGGAGACGCTCGCGTTCCATGCGAGCGCAGCTGCTGCGGCACGTGCCGCCACGAACTAGCGCGCAGAAAAATAAACACAGTTTTGAGACATGGCTTTCATGTTGGCTTTGCCTTCCGTGAACTTGTGGTGTGCATGGTTGCCCATCGCCACGACCTGATGCGCTATTGTCCCAAGAGTGTGGAAGGAAAATGTATCTGCCTCTTCATTTGAAATGAAACGTCTATCGTTATTTGCAATTATAATTTGCGTGTCACATAACGTTTGCGATAGCAAAAATGCTTGCAAAAATGCAAACCACAATTTTGCAGGTCTTTAAACATAGATATTTAAGTCATCACAACAAACATTGGTCGGACACAAACCGAAAACAATCGCAAGCGGTATGCGTGAATTTTGAAGTAATCATTAGGGAGGTGTACCGTCGTGTAACGGCTCCAGCCGTCCACGCTGTTGGCCGCAGCTGTGCTCTATAACTCTGCTACAGGTGCATTCTCCAGGATATTTTTTGAGTGTCACTTGGTTTGGGTGCTACATGCCACAATGTTCAACATATTTTTGTTGTACAACAGGCGAGAATTGCGGCAAACATGCGGCACGTTCCTAGCTGTGGAAGTCCGTGCTTCCAGTGCAACAGTGCAACACAAAGGGCAGTGTCTGGTCATCCGCGACTATGTGAAATGAGGTTTACTGTTGCTATCTTGCAGAAAAGCGTAATGAGTGAGCCATGTGTCGCGACCATTCTAGGAGAATGCGCAGTTCCAGGTACCGTTTTATAACTTGGGGTGTTTCTTCTCCATTTAAAAATTGTGCGCTCGCTTCTGTATCCTTCTGTCTGACGATTCCCCATCTCAGTAATTCTACTGTATTTACCCGATTTCAGCATGCAAAACATCATTCTTGGTGGTGAAGAAAAAACAAACGCGTCTCCGGAAATGATGATATCGTCATCGACACTATCACCAGCAACGCCTGCCCTGATTATATTTCATTCCTGCGGACATGTTAATTTATTCGCACCATTCATATTCGCAACACTCCCCCCCCGTTTTTTGGGCTTCGTTTCTGAACTCTTTCTATCTACCATCTTGCTGTAAGCGATAACCTGTCCTATGTTCTATGCATCATGTGACCTATCCATGTTATGTCGCTCCGAGTAATATGTACTGTATTGCAAGCTATATGTTTTTTTTAAAGACGATAGTCTTTCTTGGGTGCATCAACGCAGAAATTTTGGTCTGTCTGTTTGTTTGTATGTCTGTCGTTTTATCCGTCTGTCTGTCACACGATTCATCCATCCGGCCAAAGTTGAAACACTTGCTGAACGGGTGGTTGCCATCTTGAACGGGTGTCTGCGTTCATACTTGTCAACATTGTCGATCAAAAAGCAAATATTACGCATATCTCAAGCACAACATTAATGCGTAAGTATTAGGTGGTGTGTTCCTTCACTAGAAAATACATAGATACGTATTTCTAAAGACCCTAGTGTTTCTTAGGCTGCGCTGAAAATGCGACGCTATGCACGAAAAATCCTGGCAGTGGCCCTGGGTTCTGCAAAGCTCATGTTTCCCGATGCCTCTGCCAGATGGCGTGCATATCTCACGCAGCGTAATATCACTTTAACGCAGTTCCTCCTCTTTTTTTTTCAATGCCAGCCAGATGCGGCTAATTCAACATAAGGAGGCGCTGTGTGAGGCAAGGCAACACATAGTAGTACGGCCGGCAGAAGAATATCGTCTTTCGACGACATTTGCCAAGAAGCACGGAGATATGCGGCCAATTTTTTTGTCTGAACCACTCTACTGTCTTCCAATCTCTTAAAGTTATCGGGAGTTACTCTGTCAGGTAGCCATAGAATACCTATGATATCGGAAATTCTTACCTCGCGAAACGATCAACGCATTTGTTTTTTCAGTACGTTAAGAAGCTACTTCAGCGCGCATTATGAAAAGCGGTAGCTTTAACCCTTTATGATTCCGTCGTGCCCTACACAGTCAAAAAAATTACACCCTTAAGGGTGTAATGCGGGTGTTTGCGTTAAAATCACCCTCATGGACACCCTTATTACACCCTTATTTTCAAAATCTGGGTGTTGGTGAGTAAAACACCCTTGCAACACCCCATTTACACCCTCATCTGAGGGGTGTAATGAACAAGGCTAGAAATGTACGAAATTTTTGGGCAGGTTTTGCTTATATATTTAGTATACATGAACAGTTTTGATCATAGGCGTGCGCAGGGTTCCCCTTCAGGAGGGGCGAAGGCTCATCTCAGCGCCCCACCTCCCTATTATGTCAATGTATGGGGCTGACTTTGCGCCCCCCCCCCCCCCCCTCTGAGTCACAGCGCCCCCCCTCTCCCTATTATGTCTACGTGTGGGTCTGACTTTGCGCCCCCCCCCCCCTCTTAGGTGACTAGGGGGGGGCAGCCCCCCCCTGCCCCCCTCGTGCGCACGCCTATGGTCTTGATACCAGCAAGGCCCGTCCTACTACAGCTGCTTGCGGTTCTAGTAACGAATCGAAGTAGGAAGTAACGTAATGCAAGTGAAACACAGTGTTCGTTCATAAAGCGCGCGAACTACATAGACGGAAGACACAACAGGAGCGCCGCTTATCGAATAGGATCAGGGCCAATCCTGTTGTATGTGTTCCTCTCGTCTTTCTCATTTGCGCGCTTTGGGAATACTTTAAGTGAACTAGCCCGAATCAAGGTAATGTTGCGCACAATCGCCCCCCCCCCCCCCCCCTTAAGAGCGATGATCTTAAAGCTGGAGGTAAAACATCTGCCATCTGCAAAAATACCCTCCGCGCAGTTGACATAGCAATAACCTCGACGGAAACGGGCGATCAGGTCCCTTAAAAATGGACATTGACGTGATGCATTTTGAGCCGGGCTCCAAATACATCATAAAGCCATTAGCTCCGCTGTTTCACCAGTCTTCACGACGTTAAGCAAGTAAAGCTACGCTAAATATTGCTCTTGAATATAACATTCGTGCGCTGTGACATGCGGTCCTTGCAGTCCTTACAGCATCGTCGCAATGCACACTGCGATTCGAATACACTGTTAAATAAGCATAACGAAATAGACCGCAGAAATAGAGATGCGGCCGCGCAATCCAACAACGGCTGGAGCGAACGTTCGGGGGGCGCCGGGTCGTCTCGTCGCCTAGGCAACCTCGGCGGCCCTGACCGCCGCGCGTGCGCAGCGCGCGGGCGCGCGGGACTATGTACCACGTGTCTCAATGCGCTGGCGAAATAGTCTCCGGTTTTTGTGCGTGTGGTGTGGTGTGGTGCGCGTCGTTCTCGATTAGTCGAGTTTAGCAGTCGGTGTTTTTTTGTTTGAAATGCGCCTGCGCTAAGTACTCGTCCTTTGTGTTCTGCCAGTGCTGCTTATTAGGAAGATGCACTGTACTGAAGGGGAGGCCTGCAGCTTCATATCATGGAACACTCGAAGTGAAACGGTATGTACCGCTCTCATGTTGCTGTGGTCAGCGCTTTGTTAACTGCGTGAGCGCGATAATAACGCCGTCAACCGAGTCTTTCTTAACTAGTGGACGATAAGTCAGCATTTGTTTACGTAGCGAGCATATTTGTGTGTATTGTTTCATCGGGATGATGGCAAAGTTGTGTGATGTTAAGTGCGGGCAAACTTTTCTCTCTTTGGAGTTGAAAGCAGAGCGCGCATGCGCGGCTGTGATTCGGCGAGGGATTTGAACAGAGTTGTGGCGGCGCCCTTCTCTGTTGGCAGTTATTGGCAGTGGTGTTTGGTGCCCCGCTCGCGATGAACCTCTATTTTGGTTTAATAATAGTTGAGTGGGGATGGCGCCTGTTAGCTCTAAGCGTAAACCATGTCTAAAGCGCGTATGCTTGGGCATGTTAATTCATGTGCACTTTTTTTTAGCGCACAAAAGGACCAAGGGCGTGGTGTCCACGTCGTTCTTTTCCGTCCATGTTCGTTTTGTGCGCTAAAACTACCGTGATACTCGTGTTGATGTATGTGGGTGATAACAAAGCATATTGCTTCATGTTAGGTGCGCCTCGCCAAGGTCGCCTACGTGCTAATACATTCCGTTTTGTTAAATTCGTACCGATGTTTTTTAGGGGCGAAGCTCCTTATGCCGTGGGTCGTGCGTCCCTTGTAGTGCGTCCTTTGTAGTACGTAGTAGCCACCTGCGTGATGATGATGACGATCGCGATGCCATACAACACATGTCATCGCGATATGATCTCACATGCACATCGTTTGACCACATGCAACCAACCACCATCACGTCTTTGCCGTGGGTCGTGCGTCCCTTGTAGTTTGTAGTACGTAGTAGCCACCTGCGTAACCAGCAGTATCTCCCTGTGTGATGACAATGACGCTGCCATCACGGCACACCACATGGAATGTACCCACTATGCGTCATAACGATGACGCTGATGACGATGACGATCGCGATGCCATACAACACATGGCATCGCGATATGGTCTCGCATGCATATCGTTTGACCACATGCAACCAACCGCCATCACGTCTTTGATGATGTACCTCCGGAGCTTCGCCCACTCATCATCATTCACTCCGCGGATATGCTGTGATTTTTTTCATTCACCCGCAACGTGGGTTGCGGGATACTGCCGGCACCCGTGCATGTGGAGCCGTTCGTTGAACTTGACTTGTGTTTGAACGGATCTTTCATGTGTGTGTGTGTGTGACCAAATAGCCGTACCTTAAGTGTGCAAGCGCTAGTATGAGCTTAAGTGCTGGCGTTCGAACAAAATTTATTTTATTCTGTTTGTTTCCACCATGTGTACCTTTCGTTACATTGTTCTGGTTATGAAGAGTTATTCACTTCACCCCATTTCGGTGTTTTAACTGCGCTAAGTACTTCTACGTGTAGAAATATTATAAAACGCAGTTTGTACCACCACCTGCAATGACATTTTCTGATAAAAGCCAAACCTAATAGTTTATCCGATATTGTAAGTTCTCTAGTCATACGTTACAGATGTTAAAGGGATTTGCGCTGTGTCAAGCATATCAATATTTTCTTTGTTGCACAAAACTCGCGATAATGTTATACATACTGTACGATATGCATGCATGTGTTGCTACTAAAATGTAAGATTACGCAGCGTATTTATCTGAGAACACAACAAATATAGAATGCTTTTTTCGGGATCTTGGCATTGAAACAATTAAATAACTTAAGCAATCTGTTTCACCAAATGATTATTGTGTATTACTTAATTCTGGTGAATAGCTTTCAGGATTCTGGTTATTGGCGATTGTCGGAGAAGCTTACATACTTTTGCTTACAGCTTACAGCGCCCGTCCTCCATGTCACCTTCCTTCGTCCTGTCTTTGCGCTGTTTTGTCAAGTTTAAAGTAATGTACCAACTAGCCCACCTTTCGCCGCTTCTACAGTTTAAATACTTTATTGTGATGGCATGTGGTTCATGATAGGTGCTTTGTAAGTCTCGGAATATCTGCCTCTTCTTCCCCGCACAGCCATTAAACAGCCTATGCTGCATTAGTAAGGAGTTCTGCTTTTTTACCTGACGAGGATCATTGAAACGAAGGGCCATAATTTAGCAGTATGCAATAGTCAGTGAGCGAAAGCAATTTCTTACATTATATAATCGTGTCAATGTGAGCCGCGTGAAGAACACTACTTCAGTTTTATTCGCAAGCAAACACATAATTACACATAACTTAATTTTACATGTGACCTGCACTGAATACATGATGAATGTAAATACCGTCGCGTATGCGCAGTGGTATTGTGCTTTTGTGTAATAAATAAAATATTTATATGGTGCGCATAGCATTGCATTCCCTTTAAGAAACACATCGTATGAGTACCATGATATATCTGCAGAAATTCACATGTGCCTAAGTGGATGCATACTTATGCATAGAACTCCACTTTCACTTAGACGTGGTCGATGCATAAAGCTAATGGGGCATCATCGCGTAGGAGCTGTATACCTTTGTATTGGTGCGCGAGCAGGCTAAAAGGGTAAAGTTCAGATCATCGTCTTTTAATTGAATAGGGAGCGCACACAGACACGGACACTAGAAGAAAACGCACGCAACACAGCACCTCTGTTGTGTGCGTTTTCTTCTTCTAGTGTCCGTGTCTGTGTGCGCGCCCTATTCAGTTAAAAGATGAGCCGATACCAACTAGCCCAATTAGCCGTGCTACTTCAGATCTTCGGCATCAAAGGTATAAAATGTTCTTCCACAGCACGCTTCTTATTGAATTTATTCCGCAGCATACCCTTTTTTGCGTTTGTCACTGTCTGGAGTCCTGATACCACTGAATATGCTGGCTATGCACTTCATTTATACCTACATATAACCAAGAAAGCAATTGGTCATACTGTATGTTACACTCTTTGCAAAATTTTTGGTCATTGCTCCTTGTGTATTTATTTTAGGTTTCCGGGAACGAATTTACTGTACAGAAAGAACAGCCTGGTCCCACTGTTGTCGAAGGAACCAGTCATCTGAACAGATGAAGATGGATTGTGCAACCGGCAGTGAAGAGCTGTGGTTTTGTAATGTGCAAGTGTATGAACAATCACATTACGTTAATCTAACCCCATTTACATAACCTTGTCAAACGTTGTGATAGTGTAATGTCCAAGTTTATAACGCTGTTACATATAGTGGGCTGTAAGTAAGCCTTCAGCAAGTTTGTAGCCATGCCTTTTCGCAGTGTTTATAGCGCGCACATGCTAGAAATAGTACAGCTCACTCTCTTTTGTATAGTTATTCTACTTTGTGGTTTTTGACTCGGTGATTTTGTGACTTTTTTGCAGCAGTTATAACAGATCATTTGCTGTTGAAATTTTGGCTTAACAAAACTGCCAGTACTTCGAATATTGTTTTGAAATTTATTTTGGGAGTTTTATGACAAGCTTTTAGTTTTGTAGTTATTTATTTTAAAAGAAATAAATACTCATATTTCATTCAATTGCCAATGATTCTGTTGTCTTTGCTTGGAAACGGATAATCCTTAAAATATGTCTGAGCACGCCTATGTAAAATTTCATTCTACTGCTGTGCTGCAGGTCATGTTTCTGCAGTGCGGTCGTGATCATACTGTTCCTATTACATGCATTTCCTGCATATTATCGCATCTGACATGCAACCCATAGTCAGATTGCTCACCCGTTTTTGTTGCAGCCACAATCCATTGCTTCTGAGTAGGTGGGAAAAGTTTCATTTCAGCAATGTGCACAGTCTTCTACTACACTGATGTACTTTCCCAAAAAAAGACATATGGAGGCCCGCTGAGCAAAAGCGGCATTCTGAGTCCTTATAATGATGCATGAGTTGTTACGGGGAATCGCTGCTCGTGTATTAGCCACAGCTGTTGGATGGCAGCGCCAAGAAAGTCGACGACAGCCACACTGATGTGGGCACTGCTGCAGTTTTTGAAACTCTTTATCAATCCAGTATTTGTCAAGGGATTGCACATTTCTGAATCATCTCCTTAACATGATAATTCTTTCTAGGCTGCACCTGGAAGGATTGGATACACGCTGAGGCCTGGAGTGCTCCAACGGGAGCTGACTGGAAAGAAGTATCATGTGGTTGGTCATACCCTTTTACTGCCACCCTTTCAAGGGTGTTTTTGTCTATTACACCCCACTCGAACGGGTGTAGCTTATTGTAACACCCATAGTTTAGGGGTGTTCATAAACACCTATTAAAGTAGGGTGTAATTTTTCCTTACACTCTATGTTTTTAAGGGGTGTTTCTAAACACCCTACGTTTAGGGTGTTTCTAAACACCCTTGAACGGTGTTGCCCATGAGACAAAATAAATACACCCTTAAGGGTGTACATTTTTTTACTGTGTAGTGTTGCTGCTGTATATTATTATACAAAATTTGGTGCGACGCCGGAGCGCGGCAGCACTACGTAGCAAAAAGCTAATCTGATCCACACTTCGCTATTCTTTCATGTCAGCTATCGGCCAATATCAGAGATCTGCCGTTTGACTCCATGCAGACGCAGTCGGCAGCCCAAAATTGAGTGTAAGAAGGTCCTTTTATCAACGCAGGGCACTTCACAAAGTGGCAGTTTTGCGCTTCACCTGTAGACTGCCCTTGAAGTACGCGACAGCAAGATTTGACTGATGCGTTCACAAGAGCGTGTGTTTTACGCTGTATACACTTTCCCACCAGGGATAGTTTATTTCCAGACTATAATAATTAGCTACCTTCAGCGAATTTCCTTTCGCTTTACATCAGTGCACGTTAAAGAACACCAGATGGTTCAAAATTTCCGGAGCACTCGACTACGGCGTCCCTCATAATCCTATCGTGCTTTTGGGACGTAAAACCCCAGATATTATCATTATTATTAGTCAGCTTTACATTATTACTTTCTCTATGTAGGTCATGACGCATTTCTTGCAATTCGTCGCCATCATTGCTAAAGAGCGTTATGTTATACGCAAATCATAGGTTTCTGAGATATCCACCACTATCGACCCTTTTCATAAACAGCAAGTGCTTTTCCCTGTGCTGCATCTTCGCCCTACTAATAGCGGCACCTGTCGTCCTTCAGGTGGAAAACAGGTCCTAGTGGAACGTGCCATGGCTTTTCCTATCATGCGTGTTTACATCAATGGAGCACAGTGAACGTTTTCCGCGCCATAGGGCAAGCAAACTGCGCTTGAACTCGCTGTTTGCAGTAAGTGACCAGCCACCATCAGTAGGGCAAACTGCATTGGCAGGAAAGCTAGCTTTACAATTATGAAAAGGGTCTATTCTTCATTTCATTTCTCCAAGGCTTACTTCTCATCCCAGGAATACTTCTCATCAATGACTAAAAAAGGGAAATGAGTCAGTGGACACGGTAGTGCGTAGGTCCTTCTTATCATCATAGGTGAAAAAACTTTGATGACCTAGCCTTGAAACAACGACCCGAAATGTGCTTATGATATTTGCAGTTGAGTCATAACATCTGTATGTAAAGGGCAATAAGATCGATAAGTAAAGCAGGGATCGGTACTCTTGTATGTTTTTCATGACTTATGATGGTATATATCATGATTCAGCGAGGAAAATGCGTAGTATAAGACCTTACGAAAGGGCAGAAGCAAGTGGTCAATGGGAAATTTTTGTAAAGGAACGAATCGCTCTCGGCTGCCTACGTTGCGCAGCAATCTCGGCATATCACATGATTATTTTTGTCTACTTGTAACGTGTAATAAGTCACTGCAGCATCTTTATATCCATCCCCCCATTTTCATTATTTTATTGTTCTCTGTTTAATAAGGAACAGTCGGGAAATCTAAATACATAACGTCTAAAAACTGCCAGGCCTGCGCAGAACGCGCAGCACAGTCACATCGAAAGCTGGAAGAGCGGCCTTCCTAGAGCCTTTTTCAATCAATCTTGGAGCAACTACTACAAGCACACTTGCATGGTACCCACTACGCCATAAATCATCATAATTTTTTGTGTAGTGGGGAAGCGTTCACTAACCCATTATTCGTCATTCTTCGGAAAAGCGCGGTACCCGCTACAAACTTGTAAGGCATTATGTTCACTTTGTTGATGCAGTGGCTGAGGACGATGAAGAATTATGCCTGAGGCTTTTGTAATGGGTTGGAGCATCGAAAGACCCACTTGTTACGCAATTCGCATTGTGCGACGCCTGCTTGTTACTTTACTGTTCTAAAACGCTTTGCAACACATGTTAACGCGGTTCCTTACCCGAAATGAAGGGCCCGGGATCGATTCCTATTCCGTCATAGGTAATTTTTTTATTTATTTAGTTTTTTTCTTATTTCGCGCGATAGTGGTTACGGACACCGGCGGCGGCGGCGGCTGAAAACTACGGCGCAAAAACGGCCCTTTGTTGTCATCTCATAACAGCTTTCGCTGTAAAAGTCCAGATTTGTGGGCAGTTGGTTGGATGTATTTGAAAGGGCCATAGTGCCAGACGACCTGGACAAGGAAGAGAAATTACACGAGCGCGAACTTTCTATGGAGCGTTTAGTTGGGGAAAGTAAAACATTTATAACCTCGCTCGCAAAAGACTTCATCATTGTGCATTAAAACAAGCAGCATCCAGGCAATTCAAATCACTTTCTGCCAAGGCAGATGACGCCGCTATTACCTGCCTTCGCTATCGATAGGCTTCAGCAATTTCTCAGGTACCTTTACTGACATTCATATACATAATTCAACGTTGTTTAAAAAGAGGTTCATAGCCACAGTCATTGCAGTGGAGAGAAACATGCCCTTCCCGATAACGGCCTAGGTTTTCGTGAAGTTTTAACAGTCAAGCTTTTGTAGCTCTCACCATCATGATTCCGCACGTGCTCTTCTCGTTCTTCACCGTCGTCGTCGTTTTCATATTCTGATTCGCTCCCAAGAGAGAACAAATTTATCTTTGAAGCATCTGCCAGTCGCGCTGGCGTAAACTTTACCGCATGAAAACGGAAAACAATGAACGATTTTAGGCGTGTGTAAAACGAAAAAGGGACTGATGATTCTTTCTACACCATACCCGTTTCTTCGCATAGAGATATGGACCCTTGCATACTGCGAAATATTTATGCGGCATAAAATACCACGTCATTTGTTGCTTTTCGCGCGACATGGCGTAGCGGTGCGACACGATATACGGATCAAAAAACCTCTTTCTGATCATTACAACTGGTTACACACATTTCATGCTGCTTATTTAGATTATTGAAGGCGCTTTCTCCCAATCAAGCAAACACATGGTCTGCGTATCGAACTTCTTTTAGCGCTCGTGTCGTTCGTCTTTCTTGTCCGTGTCCTCTAGCACAATAACCCTTTCAAACACAGAACATCGTTAGTCCAGAGGAATAACTTCTGGCGCGTTTACACAGGAGTACATGTATCACCCTGCTGTAAGTATTTGATGGTAAATCGCAAGAATAGGAAAGAAAACGGGTACAAACTCTGTGGAAGTAGCGCTCTATTAAAGGAGCACTGACACAAAAAAATTTGCACCTTGCTGTTTTTGTTGGAATAGGTAGCCTATGACCCAATTATCAGGGCAGAAAACCTCGTATGCGCGAATGCGCGATGGTTATTTATTTAGAGACGCTTTCAGGGCGCCCATTCGCAGTTTCGGTTTGAAAGAGCACCGAGCTAGGCAACAACTTTTCCGGTGGCAAGCTAAACGCAGCTGGCCATGTGACCACGCAAAAGTGTGACGTGGGCGACACGCGCGAGAGCGTGCGCGAGCGGGCGCCGCACTGACAGCTAGTACACGCAAAGTCGCAGGCAAATAAGTGCAAAGCGCGTGCCAGCAACCAGCCAACACAAACTCGCGACGTAGGTTTGTTTACATTGCCACTGCGTTGGTGTCAGCGTCGCGAGGGGCTCCGAATCGCGCTCAGTCGCGCGGCATGCACTTTAAAAATAATTTTAGAGTGGATGCTTCTGAAGTCTCGTGACAATATGTTCTAGGCTATATTTGCCCCTCATATTTCGTAGATGTTGTGTATGCCTCTACATCAATCTATCTCGCTCATTATCTCGCCTTTGAAATTTTGTGTCAGTCCTCCTTTAAGTAAGCCAAGCGATTTATTTTGAATGGTAATTCCTAGATGAGTGATAATATAAAGTTGACAAATGCTCGTACAAGTAGTACAGCATTACAGGCGCTGCAGAGTGTTCCACAGTATCTTGATATTGTTAAAACAATGACACTGAGAGATTCATACCCATAGGTAGAGTGAATTAAAGCAATCTGATTCAACTCTACAGAAAGAAAATCTTTTGTTTCAGGTAATGCATGTGCTTCAGAGACCACAGCAAAGGCTTCTCACCAATCGACCAAGGACTCCATCAGCAAGTCCTACTTTTTACGGGAATAAAATACAGTTTCTTTGACATTTATTTTGCCTGCCAGCCGCCATTTCTTTGCTGTAAAATCAACTACGTTTCCTTTTTTAACACGACAGCGCTGCTTGCCAGAGTCCGCCAACGACTGACGCACATCATTTTCGTTGCGAAACTGAACTGAACTAAAGGGCAAGTGAAAAGACCAGAAAGTAATTCCAAAAATATTTACAGTGAGTCACCCGATCACGGAATTGATCTTCAAGTTGTCCAAATCACAATATAAAAAAAAACAAAGACAAAAGAAACCAGGGAAGAGCAAAACGACTCAGTTCAATGAAGAACCGTCAACACTTCACCATGTGTTCAAGTGATTATACTCTCGAAACCCTCTTTATTACATCAGTTTGCACTTTTGGCGCTTCAAGAAAACGTGACACAGATTCACAAAATAATCACGCATCGACTTGACTCCAACACCTAACTGTGAACGGCCGTATGGGTTTGCTTCACGCTATTCAGGTGCAGGCGATAAAGGCATCCTAATATTTCTCGAGGACACCTTCTTCTTGGCCGAGTTGGTATTTCTTACTGTATGATATTTTGTCGCCAGTAAGGACAACACACACAAGAAAGACACGAACGCGACATGGGCAGCACTTCCAAGAAAATTTTTACATTAATAAGTTAGGTGGTAAATGTGTCAGCGGCATGTCGATACCGTTGCGGTCTGCAGAAACTTAGTTTATTTGACAGCTGGCTGCGTCAGGCAGTGTTGTGCTATTCTGCGCAAGTGTCTGTCACATATATATGTACCTCCGTTTACCCTCCGTTTCATTCCTGAAAAAATCAATTGGCAGTGCCACCATGTCTTCGTGTTCGTGTTTTTCTTGTGTATACAGTGAAACCTCGGTGATACGAATCCCGCGGGGTCACCAAAAATATTCGTATCATCCGAAATTCGTATCACCTGAAAACATGAAAAATTAGTATGCGACAAAAGAAAGCTGGCATACGTTTTCATTTATTGTTTCTCAGGGCTACAGCAACGTCATCAACAGTCCCTTAATGATTGCCAACAAAGTTTTTAGACGTCAACGATCATACTTGTAAATATACGGTGCGTGCGTGCGTATGTAATTGATGAACCAGTTGCGTCCCCAACAATCGCGCACGTTGGTGTCGCGAGGCCTAGCTCCAAGACCGTCCGCTTCTTTCTCTTTTGCAATTCGTCCACCTTTCACAGGATGTCTGGTTGCGAGGATGGCTTGCATCGACATGGCAGGCACTAGTAAACACAGTACAAATACGCTGCCCCGAACCCAGCAGCACGCGGCGACTCGTGGGGATGTGTTCGACAACAAATCACGGTGCCAAAGCTATCTGTAATCTAAACACGAAGGCGCATTCCCGGAGGCTATGGCGCGCATGCCCAAACTGGGGTTCCGGCGTCCGCGCGATTGCCGCGTCTTCCACGACAGCGCGAGCATACCTGCGCGCTAGCGTACGTTCGTATCAAACGTTGCGGGTGAAAATCGGTTCGCAACAACCGTACTTCATTACATGCAAGCTCATGGGCCTTGGCCGGGACCACAGAAAAATTCGTATCACCCCGGAAATTCGTATGAGCCATGATCGTATCACCGAGGTTCCACTGTATTGTCTTTATTAGCGGCAAAATGTCACGAACCAATTTTCCTCGGTGAGAAATTTTTTATATGGGGGTTGCCCTTTTTAGAGAGTTTCTCCATCAAACGATAAGGCTATTTATTACATGGAATATCATTTAAATGGCAATAGCAGGCAATATAGCACTCTAAACCAGAAAAAAACGAGGGATAAGTGCAAGTATGTGTTATTGACGTGAAAAAAACACTCTGTTCCTGCCTTGCGAATCAGAAAAGCTTCGTATATTTCGCGTGCCCTCCTGTCCCCATATCTTGCCATTACTTGACAATCTTCGAACGTGGGGGTACACCCACACTTGGCACAGTGACTAGCCAAATGGCTGCCTACAGATCCGCGCATGAGATTCGCGTGCTCCCTGAGACGGTCGTTCAGACAACGCACCGTCTGGCCTATGTAGCATCGACCACAAGATAAAGAAATGTTGTACACAACTCCCATGATGCATTCTACAAACTTCTTTGCATGGTTCTTATTGCACCCAACGCTTGAAGTGCCTTCGGAATTTACTCTCTTACAAAGGGATCCTAGCTTATTTCTGGCCGTAAAAACAACCCTCACCCCTGTTTTTTCGACGACTCTCTTTAAGCGGTGCGAGACCTTGTGCACATAGGGCAAGATATGGGGACAGGAGGGCACGCGAAATATACGAAGCTTTTCTGATTCGCAATGCAGGAACAGAGTTTGTGAGCGCCCCGTCTGTAAACTTGTTAGACAATCAATACCGGTATCTGTTGAATTGAAGTGTAATTTCAATATGTGAATCGGCTTTTTTGCACATGCGCCGTTGCTATCCCTTTCTCATTACTGCTTCATCTCCTCGCCCATCCGATTGTATATATATATTCCCGCCATCTGAGCAATAAACTGGTTGTAGGTGTGCGCTCTGTCCTATCATGTTCATCTTTTCCTGAAACGTCTTGCGCACAAAATAAGGGTTTTTCCTTTAAAAAAAAAAGATCATGGAACCCAGGCAGCATCATGCCACTGGCCCAACGCCTCGGCAAAGACTATCCTCATTTGCGGGGATGCCAATGCCCACCATACTGCCTGGAGAAGCCATCGCTGCTGTCCACGCGGCCAGGAACTGTGGGAAGTCTGCAACCAGCTGGGCCTGTCAATCCTCAACACCAGATCTCTCACTTTTAGGCGGCGCGCGGCCCGGATAGATAGATAGATAGATAGATAGATAGATAGATAGATAGATAGATAGATAGATAGATAGATAGATAGATAGATAGATAGATAGATAGATAGATAGATAGATAGATAGATAGATAGATAGATAGATAGATAGATAGATAGATAGATACGCTCAAAGTCGCCGAAGTTCGCTAAGAAATGCTTAGCATCTAAGAAGGATCTGAGGTTGATCAATTGTTTATTTCAACATTCGATCACTCTTCTCTGTACGGATCCTCTTCCTCTGTTGAGGACACTGCAATATATTTGCGGCGTAAGTCGCAAGCACGGGAAGATGATCAGTGATAGCCACATCAATGGGTACTGCGCTTGACGTTGCTGTGATATTACTTGAAACGTGGTGAATGTATTACTTCCACAGGGGGAAAATCTAGTGGGGGGATGACAATACAGACTCAAGCCTGAACCGAAGAAAACAATCACTATAGAGTATGGTGTTGGCATTATCTGTATCCATATAGCTAATGTTGATGTCAGCAACCTGCAGAATTTTTTCAATTTCAGTAGTGTTAATGTTGAGCGCTGCAGCTAGATTCTGTTGAACATTCGGTATAGATGAATATGGGGAACAGTAAATGCATGCAATGATCAGTTTATTCAGATGACCAGATAATGGAAAGTTCAAAATATTTAAAGCTAGGTGAAACCTGCGTTTGTACTTAATCTCGGACTATACCTATAAATATAGCCGAGCCACCATAGCGACCACGATCACGGTGAGAATATTTAGAGCTGTGCGATCGTGTTCCATACAGATTGCGATCACAAAATCCAAGGCATGTTTCCGTAATACAAAAAATGAAGAAAAAAAACATGGCTGATCCCCCCTGTCAAAGGAATCGGTATAACACGAAAGTGTAACGTGCCTTCACAGAGGTAGTCGAGCGTTTATTGTGCATTGTTTCACCACAAGGGCGAAGGAATGAATGCTACAGCAACAAATTGAGATGTCACGCGAAGAATGGCAAGCAGCTTGAAACTTGCTGCGTGCACCTCAAGCTGAAAGGACTCACGAAATGAGCACACACAGGACGAGCACGGACTAACTGTCACAGCTCGACACCTAAAGCGCGCAGCTCTAACACAAAGAAAGACGCACGAAACGACCGCACAAGTATACATAAGACGGGCGCGAACAACTGTGACAATTGTTATTTCGTATGTGAGCAGCGCGCTCCTTTCGTAAACGCGGCCGCTGCAGTGAGCGAAGTGACCTTCCCGCACCTTTAACCACTGTAACTTCATAGCGAACTCGCGGCGGAAGCACAAGGCGTAAGCGCCCCAATGTCCCGATCATGAGATAAGCGCGCGCGCACGAGCGGCCGCGCCCCGTGGAGGCGCGCGCTCACCGCAGCGAGAGGCACGGCGACCTTTAGAGCGCGCACTCCGCGCCACCTTCGCGCCATCTCGCTACTGATGACGAAAACGCGCTGAAGTCGACGAGCTCTGAGGACCGCCAACGGTATATGGAGTATACAAATAGCTTGTCGTTAGCAAGCTGGGGTGCATACACTGCCGTGGCCGAGTGGTTTCGCGCCGCGCGCTGCGGAGCGAGAGGTCACAGGTTCGACGCTCGGCGGCGGAACGTTTTTTTCTAGTTTTTTCTTTGATCTCAATATGGAAGTTTATATTTTACAACGTAATATCCGTGACGGAAATACGTCAGAGGAGCCGTGGTGGACCCCGGCATAAAACAATTTCGTGTTAGAAAATGACAGAGCGAGTCAGTAAATCCACTAATGCAGTCGGAGTTATTGGACAGACTACGCACATCGATGTGCCTCAACGAGCAAGCAGAATGAGCAAGCAGTGATCTAGTTCCCTCGAATGGAAGCAATGGCATCATCATTCAATAGGAAAGTTATGGGTTGGGAAAAGCGAACTCAAGTCATCAGCGTCAAGTGAATAGGCTTACATCAAATTCCGCATCTGTCCGAATGACCCTGCTGTCATGACCCTGCTGTGATATGACAATTTTCTCTCCAGAGAAACCGCCATTATTTTTCCCCTTTAGGGCTAGTGCCTTATTAAACAGCCTCTGACTGGCCATGTTATTTTGAACGACAAAAACTGGGCTATCATTACTTCGGCATAGTCCTGTCTGGGTGGTACGTAGGCGCGCCTTACGCGCTCTGCAAATGAATCGAGATTCCATTGCGAGATTTTATTGAGATAGCAATTATATGGACACTCTCTGCTGATTTTCGCCGTCGCCGTCATGCCCAGGATATGTATATGTTCGCATATATATATATAAAGAAGACACAAAGAAAAATCAATCAAGAAAAAAATCGAAGGCACCAGACCGGCGACCGAACCTGCGTCCCCTCGCTCCACAGCGCGCTGTGTTAGACCACTGAGCCACACGCCATGCATGGGGCAGTATAATAACGGCCAGCTATTTATAGACACCATTTACCGCTCGCGGTATGCAGATCTCTCATGAGCTTGAACGTGTTTTAGGGGCGAAGTTTCCTTAGGGTGTGGGTCTGTCCTTCCTCTGTAGTTGTTGTAGTATTAGTTGTAGTTGTAGTAGATAGGTAGGTAGGTAGCCACGTATAGTGGAATGTACCCACTCCACGTGATAAAGATGACGATGACGCAGTATAGTGGAATGTACCCACTACACGTGATAACGATCAAGTATAAGCGCGTTCCAGTATAGCGGAATGTACCCACTACACATGATAACGATGACGCTGATGACCATGGAGTATAAGCGCATTCCAGACCACACATTCTCTTTCTGCCATGGATGAAAACGATCGAGCTTCGCCCACTCATCATCATTCACTTCGTGGATATGGCGTGATTTTTTTATCACTGATCGCTCTCACATTTTCTTTTAATTTGAAAACTGCCATTGAGACGCGCACGAGAAAAGGGGCCCCTATTTGCAACCACTCGTGATGTGGAACGAAAAAAAAAAAGTACACCGCCCACACCTTTCGTTAGATGCCACCGCGTGACATGAGATGCAGAGGGGTTATTCCGCTTGCCCCACTTTAAAAGAAGATGTATCTACGAGTGTCGGGTTTTGCGTTGTGGACACTCGTAGGGAGTTGCTCAAACAAAAAGGCCTAACAACTGTGACAGTTGTTATTTCACGCTTGTCCTGCGCATGCCTGCGCGTCCTTTTCGAGCGTTCGTGTTTGTGCTTCAGCGGGAAGCTTCAAGTTTCGATCTGCTCTTTGATCTTCGTTTGACATTCCAGTTTCTTGTTATTGCATGCATTGCTTCGCCCTTGCGGCGAAACTGACCTTTTCCTTTTCACATCGTGAACAAAAGCGCGTGATGATGCTCTTTTCACGCTGTTATTTCTGAACCCACGGTGAACTGCATCGATGTCTGTCGATGAAATTGGGCGTTCTATCAATTCAATAATGTTCAAGGAAATTGCACGATCTTCGCCTTCTCTACATGGGGCCGCTTCGATTGCGATGTTATTAAACCCGCTTTATTGCTCCATGTCTACAATCTTCCTGGTTAGCTGGCCATTTTCCATCCTTATTATTTCGTCTGGCTTTACTAGCTGTTCTACAGACGCGCGCACTGGATCATATTGGTCACAAAGATCTAACTTACGCTGTGAGCGAGTGAAGCACGATTACCAAGTCTTTGATATAACTTTTTGGGTATTTTAGAGACCAGATCATCAATAAGATTATATACCTTAGCATGAAACAGGTACGCAAGGTGCTGAAATTTCTTAGCAAAGTTGGGGTTAGGAGGAATACGGTGCAGGCAAAGCCACAAGGAAACACTTATGAGAAGCCCCCCTTAAGTGTTAATTTTCCATGTTGAAAATATGATTTTCGCACAACCTGGAAAACTTCTCTCTGTTGACACGAACTTCGCGTTCCATGATCGCCCTATATGATGGCAGTGCGCAGGACGCCAAAATACAGAGTGTTTACCGTTGAGATGAGCCCTATCCAAAATATTTAAAAGGAGCTTTATTGACCACTGCATGGGGAGCGCTCTAAATAAGTCCATTTGGTCACGGTATGATGAAGAGTCTTTGCACACAGTGCTCCCACCCCATGGAGTTACGGTGCCCCTTGCACGCTCTAGTTTGGTCGCGGAGGGTCTGATTACGAAGTGCCACGACTTCGGTCAAGTTATTTGTTTTAACAGGGATGTCACTTCGAAAAAGGATCGCTGTCGTCCCTTTCTTGCAAAAGCTTTCGCATCGCACAAAATAGTTGGCGTCATGGGCTAATATGCAAGTTGTTTTCTCGGAAACTTGTATGTTATATTGAATATGCAAAATCAGCAGTTAAGCACAACATTAAGCGCTTCCTTGCAGGAAACGGCAAGGGACACGCTCTTTTTGGAAAGTATAGAAGCGGTCGTTCAGCAGATGCCTAATTCCTGCTGAAAGCAGTACGTTAATTTTAAGAGACCACTATACTTTCCTGAACGATGAAACCCATGCTTTAAAAGGTTACAATGTACGCGCGCACTGCAGAGCGTATGTGTGTTAACAGCCTCTTTCTGAATACACAGGTTCTATCCACTAGCATATGTACAATAAAAAGTCACACTTTCAACGCAATGATGAAGCAATGAATGCGATAGCAAAAAAATTGTAATGTTATATGAAGTGTGGCTGGCAGCTAACTTCTTTGGATCCGACCTCACGCACCTCTACAAAACGCTGGTTTAAGAGATACGGGCACTCCAGGGGCACTGTTCGCACATTCGCTTCGCGTTGAAAGTGCAGCACGTAGAAGGGTACACAGCCCACCCGCTGACGGCTGTCGAGATAGCGAGATAATGAACGCTAGCCACGACCAATCTCGTAAAATCAAAAGGTCGAAAGTTGTCAGCTCAAGGGACCCCGCCCCCCGCTTCTCGCGTACTTTCACGCTCGTTAAAGACGGGCGGGGCGTTTCCTCTCTGCTTGAGCATTCGACGGCCGGTCTAACAGGCGTGGAGATCTTGTCGAATGCGCCTCGGAGCGACGGAGATGGGCCGGCTCGTTTGATCTCCACTTCAGCCGCGTTCGTCGCTCCCGCTCGCGCGTTATTACCCGCGGGTAGAACGTCCGATACGCTTGGGGGATCTTATCAATTTGGACATTATACGCGACATGACTCCGACAGCGACGGCAAAAATCCCGTCGTAACTATCCATATAATTGCACTTGCAAAAATGACGTTGATAACACACCCCGAGAAAAAATCAGGGGAACTTCAACCCTTAAACGCCCATAAGGTATCTATTGTAAATACAGATGTAAGATTGTTTGAAAAAGCTATTTATTATCCAAAGAACGCAATGCAACGTCAAAAGCTTCCTTACACAACGCTAAATTAAAATGATTAGGGTGGGAATATACTTTCCCATGGGCCTTTGGCCGGACCGCACCAGTGGGGGAAATTTTGAAAGCATGGTACGCCATGAACGTGAACATTGCGCGTAGAGCAAACAATATTCGACCTCTTGTCATTTTGTTCACTTAAACGACACCAGCAACGTTTCAAGGTTCATCTTCTTCTAAAAAAATATAGTACAGGTGAAAGCGGCACCTCGTCTGGTACACCTGAAGTTTTTTCGATCACTTTGGAAGGCATTCAGGGCACGTGCGTTGCTGCCTTTTATTTTCAACAATATCCCTTCAAAAATTGGCCCAGGAGCCAACGCCTTGCTTTGCAGTCGTATGGTCAGTGTGTATTCCATCACAATTCTAGCGAACAATTACACACAATGGTTCATTGTTGTCATCATCTTTCCTCGCTGTCACAAAGGTTGTTTACATCATCCGGTAAAGAAAAGTTTAAATGTAGTGGTTCTTCAACTGTCGAGCGCGTTTTCTTTGAGAGAAAGAGAAAATCGCATCCTGTGGATTAGTATCGAGGAAGGCCCGTAGTGAAGTACATTCCCACTGCCCAATTACAATTTAAATGTCAATAACTTGAGTTCCCCGTTTAATTAGGATCTAAAAATGGACCATATAATAGCCCTACACTTGAGGCATTCAGTAAATGCGTCTACTGTCCTTTCTCACTGCGGCAAATACATTTATCCACGAATTATCGCATTTGGTGGAAACCCGCGTGACGAACTCGCGCTGAGAGAGAAAAGTGTCGGTGGCTCCTGCGGAAACTGAGGCAGCTCGTAGCTGTTTGCCTTGGAGTCGCTAAAATTTTGTCCAGTTGATTTTAAAACAACACTTCAGACGTAGCAACCGTCTCAGGGTGGAGCACTTGGAGTATGGGAGATGGAGGCGTTTAAACTTGGTGGGAAATATGTTCCCTACGGGCGTTTAAGGGTTAAGCTTCGCCTTTGAGAGTGTAACGCGATCGCGATATCCTGTCCCTAGTGCGTTCTTCAAGTACTTAGTCCATACTAGCTATGCACCCACTACGTGGTGTTAAGAAAATACGCGCAGTAACGTGCGTGACTTTTGTAATGGGTGGCCGGCTTTAAACCATGAAGTCGCTTTGATATTCACGTTTTGTGACGCCCGATGGCAATTATACGCTTGTACCACACAATATACTGCGATATTACATGTTGTATTGTGACGTATGTATACAGGACGCGTGTGTTTGACGAGCAAGAGTTATTTTCACTGCATTTCCTTGCAGAGGAAGTTATTTTAAAGGCATTTCCAAGCGTACGTGTAGTTATGTGGTAGAACACCTGGTTGCTGCGCAGACGGCTTAGGTTCGATCCTCACTGAGGCCTGCAAATTTTTATTATTTATTTTATTTGCATCTTTCTCGATTTTTCGGTCACGGACCGGATGATGGTTTTTCGCTCACAACCAACGACGCGGACGTCGACATCGACGCCGACTGGAAATTCCTTCGAACCGAGCTCTTTAACGCTATCGCGTTAAAGTAGCAAGTTTAACAACAGGTGTGGCTGCACTCCGTCCATTTTCTTGTAGGATAAAGAACCGGCTTTCTTGAGTGCAGTAGCATGTATGTTGATCAGATGTCAACCCGTCGGATCTGCGGCTGGGACAGCGGATTCGAAGGGTTGATAATTCCGGCGTCGGCGTCGTTGGTTGTGAGCGAAAAATCATCTTGTCCGTGATCGAGAAATTGAGAAAGATGCAAATAAAATAAATAATAAAAATTTCCGCGTCCGAGTGAGGATGGAACCCAGGCCGTCTGCGTGGCAAGCAGGTGTTCTACCACACAGCCACGCCTTTGCTTGAAAATACAGGGAAATATTTTCCTCCGCTTGGAAATGCAGTGAAATAAAGTTTCATGCTTCGCAACCGCAAGCGTCCTTTATATAGGCGTCGCAATATAACATGTAATATCCCAGTAATATTGCGTGGTACAAGCGTACATTGCCATTAGGCGTGAGGAAATGTGACTATCATAAC
>JALIZH010028507.1:0-53030 GCA_030522465.1 Rhipicephalus appendiculatus | reverse complement strand
TGCAGCTCCATCTTTCGCCCTCGCTGCATCTCCCACCGGTTTCGTCTTCTCGATATCCATCGCCTTCTTTTCTCTATGCTTGTCACGGTTATTATTTTTTTCTGGGTGCTGCATTCTGCACCGCAGTATTTTCGAGACGGTGAGTCGAGTATGTTATACAGCGGAACATCGCGAAACTGCTCATCGTTCGGAGGCTTTATTTATCCAGAACTTCAAAGTAAAAAATTTATACTATTTTAAGCACCATCACCAACACTTCTTCCTGAAACGTATGTTTCACATGGTTGCTGATTTTAAACATCCCTCATTCGACTCTATCACTGAATTTTATTTTCTAAAGAAGACGAGAGGAGCCAAGGAGCTTTAAATCACTGCACTACCTAAGTATACGAAAAGCAAAAGAGGACCTACACGTGAAAGACCTAGCTTATTTATTTGCGCCTTTTCTGTACGACTAAGTGAAGATTCTCTTTGTCACTGATACCGTTAATGAGGAGCCACTCGCCGGGCACATTCCATGAGCCCATGTATTGGTCCCCCCAAAACGCACCTTGGAAACGCGGCCAATTCAAGGTAGGTCATCAAAGTGCACCAGTGAACGTTCATTGGGGTCCAAACTATTCAAGAGCACAAAGTCTTGAATATTCACCAAACGTTTCCAGTCCACAATTCTTGGAACATATCTCGAATGTTTTTCTTCCAGGAAAAACTCATACAAACTTCAGCTCTGATCGTCGTTGTTCCCTTCCGTCGTCGACCCGTTATATCTCTCCTCGGCGACACTTCAGCACTTTTGACTGCTCCCTTGGCGTCATCACTCGATTCTTCAAGATCGACTGGCCGCACTACATCATAAAAGACGACTGACATGAACAGCATAACTTCTTTGCTAGGTTCACCGTCTTATTCACTCACTGTTCTGACACTCCGTCGCCGCGTGCTGATATACGCTCACGCCTGGGTTCGCGAAGCGTCTATCTCCTTTGCGCGTAGCACAGCGAAAGCTATAGGGAAAGGGCTACATCCTTCTCACATGTTCGTCTGCGGAATCGGTTAGCGCCGGTTTGATCTCTTGAATTCTTTTGATCTTGCGCGGGCGTTAGGCTGTCTCGGCGGCGTCTCCGGTGTAGACGGCAAGGGCGCACTCAGGACGCTTTTTGATACTTGTTATTTTTTTAAATGCGAAGCATTTCTTAGCGAACTTCGGCGAGTTTGAGCGTATCTATCTATCTATCTATCTATCTATCTATCTATCTATCTATCTATCTATCTATCTATCTATCTATCTATCTATCTATCTATCTATCTATCTATCTATCTATGTAGCCGCCTACGGCTTTGAGCTCTCCTGGCCGTATCGTTAATGGGATTTATACCAAAATTGGTATGGCGTAACATGATTGTATGACGAACATGAATGACTGGTCATATCATGAAAATCATGAATAACTAGTCATGAAAAGTATGATTTACACGCCATGGCCGTAGTGCTCCTAAGGCCGTTTTTTTTTAATTTGATATGGCCAAAAATTGGTACGATGAGACATTTGTGCATGACCAACATAAATGACAGGTGGTAATATGAAAATCATGACATGCATGTCATGTACAACATCACTTGCATGCCACGCTCATGGTGCGCTCGCGGCCGTTTCGTTAGCTCGATATACACCAAATTTGGTGACTGTATGACAAACATAAATGCCAAGTGGTAATACGGAAATCATGACATGTCATGTGCAACATGACTTGCATGCCACGCTCATGACACTCTCGCGGCCGTTTCGCTAGCTTGGTGTACATTAAATTTGGTATTGCGTGACGTGACTGCATGACGAACATAAATGACAAGCGGTAATATGGAAATCATGATATGTCATGTGCAACATGACTTGTATGCTACGCTCATGACACGCTCCCGGCCGCTTCGCCAGCTTGATATACACCAAATTTGGTATTGCGTGACGTGACTGTATGACGAACATAAATGCCAAGTGGTCATACGGAAATCATGACATGTCATGTGCAACATGACTTGCATGCCACGCTAATGACCCGCTCGCGGCCGTTTCGCTAGCGTGATATACACCAAATTTTGTATTGCATGACGTGACTGTATAATGAGTATAAATGAGAAGTGGTAATATGGAAATCATGACATGTCATGTGTAACATGACTTGCATGCCACGCTCATGGCGCGCTCGCGGCCGTTTCGCCAGCTTGATATACACCAAAATTGGTATTGCGGAACGTTACTGTATAACGAACATAAGTTGCAGGTGATAACATGAAAATCTTGTCATGCATGTCATCTACATTGCCCTTTACAGGCCACGCTCATTGTGCACTTGCGTCCAGTTCGCTAGCTTGATATACACCAAAATTAGTATTGCGCTACGTGACTGCATGACGAACATAAATGAGAGGTCCTAACATGTAAATCATGGCATGCATATTATGTCCAGCACGATTTGCCCCTTGCTGGCTGCTTCACATTACATCGATTCCCACAGTGCGTGGGATCTGCCGGCGTTTTCGTTGCGCGAGCTCGTTGTGCGAACGGCTGGCGCCGTGACTTCATGCTGTCGCCTGAAAGCAGTGTCATGCACCTAATTTAGCGCTCGTTTCTAACAGTCTTAATTGTAATATGTGAGGTTTTACGTCCCAAAATTGCGATGCATTTATGAGAGACGCTGTAGTGAAGGAGTCCGGAAATTTTGACCATCTGGTGCTCTTTAACGTGCAACGAAATCGCACAGCACATGGGTCTCTGGCATTTCACGTCCATTGAAATGCGATCGCCGTGGCCGGGATCGAGCATGCGACCTTCGGATCAGCAGCCGAGAACTGTAACCGCTACACGGTGGACGAAGATTCTCTCTTGTAGACATGTTCTTCCAAATTCACCATTACTTTTTTCATCAACTTGCACACTACTTTTGCGCTCTGGGAGCACCTTAGGCATGCAATGTTCGCGATTGTTAAGATTGATTTCAAATAGAAATTTGCATTGTGTCACCTTCATAAATGTGGGTGCTTAGAGAACATAGATAATAGACTTAGCCCAGATGTGCCAGTGGTTGCAGTTACGTGATTTCTTTTGATTACAGCATTGGTTGTGAGATTATGGTCTCCATTATGGTAGTTTTCAAGTCATCATATTAAAACAGGCGATTTCTCCAAGCAGCCCATTAAAGTTCTTTGTCTGTCTGTCTCCAAGCAGCCTTACAACAGACAAAGCTTAAAAATATACTCAACTTTTAAACGAAATGATCAAACATACTTAGGAACGCGTAAGTCAACCAGACTGAAACCTTCTGCCAATATGTCAATTACATATTCATAGAACAAAAGGTAAACGCAAAAACATATGAGATAGAAAAGACGGAAACACGAAGTGGAACTCACAACTGGTCCTTTAATGAGGCAAATGCCAAGCTTATATGGATCATGCACATTCCTGCGCCGGAATAGGACGATAAAAGCAGTGCCACCTTGAACAAGGTTGCGGTACGATTGCTAAAAAAAATTGGGGGGACCCTTAAGCTTCGCTTTTAAGAGTTGACCGCGATAGCGATATCCCGTCTCTAGTGCGTACTTCAATCATTTAGTGCATACTATGTAATGGGTAGTATGCTTTAAACCAGGAGAAATTATGCGCGGCAAATGAGGGAAATGTTTTCGAACTTGCTATGCACCCACTACGTGGTGTTAAGGGAATACGCGCAGTAAGGTGTGTGCCGTTTGTAATGGGTGGCTGGCTTGAAACTATGGAATCGTTATGATAGTCACATATTCTGACGCCTGATGGCAATGTACGCTTGTACCACGCAATATTCCTGGGATATTACATGTTATATTGCGACGCCTATATAAAGGACGCTTGCGTTTGCGAAGCATGGAAGTTATTTTCACTGCATTTCCAAGCAGAGTAAGTTATTTTCACAGTATTTCCATGCAGAGGCATGGCTGTGTGGTAGAACACCTGCTTGCCACGCAGACGACCCGGGTTCGATCCTCACTCGGACCCGAAAATTTTTATTATTTATTTTATTTGCATCTTTCTCGATTTTTCGGTCACGGACAAGATGATGATTTTTCGGTCACTGACAAGATGATGATTTTTCGCTCACAACCAACGACGCTGACGCCGACACCGACGCCGGAATTTGTGCGAAACGAGCTCTCTAACGCTATCGCGTTAAAACGCCTGAAGACACCGAAGCCACCGAGCACACACGCATAATTCACCATGTATTGGACCAACTGCAGATGCATAAACATCTGTTTGCGTGAACATGTGCGGTCTCGGGGGCCGCTGGAGGGTCAAACGGCAATTCAATGCCCTAGCTGCAAGGGCTGTTGGCCTTGGTTATCTGAGACTAGATTAGCGCCAGAAAAAAAGGTAGCTGGAAAGCAAGATAGTTGAGGCACAGGCGAAGCGATTATTTCAGGATGGCGACAACCTTTATTCGCCATCAGGCACTGTAACTGAAAGTGAACTTCTTTCTGTCCACAAGATGCTTACTTTCCCGGAACCCGCCCTCTGCCCCCCGGTGTTTTCAGGCGCTAATTTTATCTAGCAGTTCTATCATGGCGGTGTTGAAGGTTTCATTGTTTTTATTGCGATAGCATTTATATGGACACTCGAGGTGCACTTTCAGCGTCGCCGTCGTGTTCCATGCAAAGTCAACATCTATAACGTCAACCCGCGCGTCGTATGTTCTATGCTCAAGTGAAAGCTAAGTATCCGTACTGTCGTACTCCCGTACATTTCATTCTTAATGCCGACGATGCCTAATGACGGCTTGACGTATAAGCTAGATATGAGCCTGACTCTTTGGTGTCAACGGCAACACAACGTTATCTACAACAATTTAGGTAGTTCACATCATGGTTGCAATGTGCATGCGTGAATGGCGCACAACTAACACATATACCACGAATTCAGAGCGCTGAAGTAAGAGCGTTAGTGAATGAATTACGTTTTCTTTTCTTCTGCCAAAATTAAGAACGTAGTATGGCGCTACTAAAAAAATTCAGCTGTGCAGAGGTACAAATGAATGTACGAACACACACTAATAAGTAAAGAAACCAGTAAGAGCGACTATTATGAAAGAATCCGGCTGGCCCATTTCATATGCAGAGAGCTTCAATAAGAGCCACGGAAAAACGATCAGGTCGAGGCGGTCTAGATGTAGCAATTTGTTGCACGTGAACAGGGTAGCACGTGGTTTGCATGTAATTCCTTGAAGAACCGCCGCTCACACATCCACAGTCCCGTTAAGGAAGTAATAAATGTACGCACGCTTGCATTCATTCAGAATCTTTTCTCGTGAAACCAAGAAATATGCACCTACTTTGATGATCTTAGAAATAACGAGCGAAATTACGATACGGATGAGAGAAAAGAGAATCGGCTGCTACAACTTTGCCCCCATTAGAAGCGTAGAGGCACTGTGCACGCGTTATGTTATACGGGTCATTTACCACGGCCATTTTTCAAAATGCCTTATCCCATGCAGTTCTATCTCGCCTCTTCAACTTCCTCTCGAGGATGGTCGGAAGTCACGCTCTTCGGCTTTTAGGCAGCGATGGTGAATTAGGTGTTTCTTGCACAAAAGGCACGGATGCTTCGCTGAGAAGTCGTAAAAAAAGTTTCATTAAAACTTGCCATGATAAGGTTCGCAAAATGAGGCGGAGCACGCTTTCGGAAGAATATTTCAAAAGTACACATATAAACACATTGGAGAAAGAAAATAAAATCCTAATGACGATATTGAAGTGGCATTACCGAGGTCGTCTCTGACTATATTGAATGAATCTATAGCGAAAAAATTTATTCAGGCTATATCTCAAAATCGCGATTGCATCCCGAGATAAGATGCGCAAGTTGTAAACTCGCTCGAAGGGCAACTTGTACAATTTACAGATGGATATACTTGGATATTTTATCCTGAACTAAATGCAGCTACAATGGATGCTTGGGCCTGTTGGTACGACGTAATGGAAAGAAAACAGTGCGAAAGACGGAACACAAGAAAAAGGAGGACACTAACAACAGCGCTGACTTACAACAAAGTTTGTTCGTCAACACCACGCAAAATATCTTTGCTCAGTCCTGAACACTATTATTATTATTATTATTATTATTATTATTATTATTATTATTATTATTATTATTATTAATATTATTATTATTATTATTATTATTATTATTTGTTGTTGTTGTGAACACAAACAAATAAATGTAGCTTGTACATACAAAGCTAGAGACACAGCGGAGCTGATGAGCACCTATGCAGTCCTGACGTTTGCTATTTTGCTCTTTTGGAAATTTCCTTTTTTGTTCGTTATTTCTTTCTTCTTTCTTCTCTTTGCTTTTTAAGTCTTTTTTTTTCTTTGTTTATTTCTATATCTCTTCCTCGTTCTTTCTATCTTTCTCCCTCTTTCATCCCTGTCATTCTCTTTTTCTCTCTCTTTCACTGATCTCTCTCTCATTCTTTATGTGCTATGGTTTACCCTTTCCTCCTCCTTTCCCTCCTCCTAACACTCACTTCCCTTTCCCACCCACTTGCTATACAATACTATACAAGGCTATGCTATGCTCTGCTAACCTGCTTGGATAGCAGGTTACGTGGGTTACTCTCTTTCCCATTCTTTATATTTTTTTTTTCTGTCGCTCTGTTTTTTTTCTTTGTTTCTTTCTCTCTTTCTCTCTCTCTCTTTCTGTACTCGTTCTCTCACTCATAAATGTTATTTCAAGCCACGCCATTGAAATCGGCACACGCCATAGTAATCGGCACAAGCGGATGATGAACAAGATGACGAAGAGAGGGCATGCTGCTTGATCATGATGATAGTTTTACGTAATGAAATTTTTCGCCAAGCTAAAACATCTTGAATGTTAAAATCTGAAAACACAGAGGGAATAGGGAGAGAACAGGCAGACAACTGTCATCTAAAGGGGCACAACGCCTGCCTGCTCCTTCGGGAAGGGGAAACATGGAGGAAAGGAAGATAGGAGGAAAGAAAAGAAAAAAAAAGATGGAAACACGAATAAGTAATGGCATGAAAAGATGTCTATAAACGCCAGGCTCAATCGGTTTTGCTTAATAGAGCATTTGACATCCGGGTAGGCAGGCGTTTCGTGTCGATATCAACGTGACGCTACAACTATTGTTGCCCTCCGAAGCTGCCCCACCACAATGTTCCAAATATCTTATCTATGTAGATATCCCACCTTATTGATGGCACAGCCTTCTGCTAACACCGAGTTTTAATACCGCGTTAAATGGGTTCGGATTTCTATACGGTGAGAACCTGCTCTCACTTTTTTATTGTAATACCGACACATCCTTTCACATTTAATTATTTAGGCAACAGTTAACATTCAGCTGTTTCCTAAACCACATCATGCTAGATAATCGACTTACAGATTTTGAAGAACTATATCCTGTTCTCACAGCAGAACTGCACACACTCGCAAACAAAAGTGAACATATAACATCACACTGATACCACATGCACTTAAACTAAAGGCCTGTAAGCTTCCAGAACGCTTCTCCTAGTACTCTTAGTCGAGGACTGAGCAAAGAAGTTGAGATTGTTTTAGATGTGAAGCATCTTATGGCGAAGCTTAATCCGGTGGTGGTGGTGGTGGTGGTGGTGGTGGTGTGCCGGCGTGACCACCCTTACTGCGCATGCGCAAACCTTTCAAAAAAAAAATAAAAAATAAAAAACCTCCTCTCCCCCCTCTCTCTCCTCTAGGCATCCCTCCCCGCGGCAACCACACCCTCACTGCGCATGCGCCTCCCCTCCTCTCTCCCCTCCTACGCTCCCCCCTCTCTCCTCTAGGCATCCCTCCCCGCGCTCCCACTGCGCATGCGCGTCCCCCCCTCTCTCTCCTCTAATACGCTCCCCCCTCTCTCCTCTAGGCATCCCTGCCCACAGCGTCCACACCCCCACTGCGCATGCGCGTCGCCCCCCTCTCTCTCCTCTCCTACGCTACCCCCCCCTCTCTCGCCTCGCGACGCCGACGCAGGCAGCGTCTGCTAGCGAGTTTCTTGGTTGAAAAAACCGACTGCTCGCGCTGCACAACCGTTCATTGTCCATCCCGTATATATGGCAATGGATCTTGACCTCCAATGTGGTGCCGGTGGGAGATTTCTCCTGTGCGTTATTGAACAATAAGAATTCGCAGCGTGCGCGTTAACTAAAAGCCGACTGCGGGTCTCTGTGTCCAGTCGGAGTCTTCTGTCTCTCATTGCCCATTAGCAGCGATTGGCATGTTCCAGTAGGAAACACCGCTCCATCACTGCGTGCTTTGCGCCTCCTCAGTTTTCTCTCCTGCGCAACGCTGCGATAGCGCCAGCGTCAACGCCACCGCCAGTGTAAGCGTTAGCGCCCGCTGCTTCACATCTACACATGGTTCCCTTTAGCGGGAGATGGTGTAATTTTTTCTTGCAGGCTCCCCCGCAAAGTTGCTATTCTCATTTCCTGTTCCCAGCGCGGCGTTCAAGATAAAAGCACCATTAGAAGATTGAAATACAGTTTCTTGTAAGTGGTCGTGAAGAAATACCACACATTATTAATGAAGCCCAAATCTAATGAAGAGACCAACCCACAATGAGAGTGGGGGCGACAGCTATTCTTCCTCTCCCACTCGCTTTGTACACAGTATCCACCGGGGAGCTTCGGTCCCTCACGGGAAAAAAACTTCGTTCTCACCAGCAGCCAGAACTACATCCCCCTACGGTAAGCAGCGGGTTCTTACTTTTGCAGCTGCCTGCAAAAACACAAGTTTACAAGTAGTCCCTTGCTCCGGACTTAGCTTTGAATTGACGCATGTAGCGTCTGAAGCAGCGCTCATGTATTTTCCATGCGGACTGGCTGTGTTGAGAATTTCCTTTGTAGAGCATGGAGAAAGAATTACGTTATTTTCCTCTGACAACATCGCGACCACCAACACAGGAAGATGCGATGAAGGAAGGGCGAGAAGGTTAAATTGAGTTTCCCCAGTGCGCTGCCCATCACGTGAAGATAGGAAGGGAAGAATTAAAGAGAAAGAGAAATAGATAGATAGAGAAAGAGATACAGAAGGTAAGGTTATTGTGTAAGGCTATCGCTACGAAAACGTTTGTCAAATATGACCAAGGGTCATTTACGTCTTGCTGAAAGCTGGCTTCTTTATGTGTAGCTTCTGAAAGCACTAAAGACACGTATCACGGATGAACACAGGACAAGTGCTACTTTCAACGAAGATTCTAATGCGAAGATTCTAATGCATTGCAGCGTGAGCACTGGTCTTCGGCAAGAGCAAACGAGGTGGGCGTACCCGATCTTCCCTGCGGGCGTCTGTCAATGGAACTGATTGACATGCGGAACTCGGGTACAAACTCGTTGATGCGGAGAAGGCCCCAGTTCAACTCGTCACTGTCATAGTGCCGGCGTGAAGCGTTTCATGCAGTGGACGCTAAGTAGCAGCTTCTATGCATATAAAATAATTTGGTCAGCTTGTACAACTTGTGCAAGGCTGTAGCCATGAGAGGAGCTTGTGACGACCTAGCTTCTCCCCGCTTTTTCACGTGGCTCGTCTACTCAGTCTGGTCGGTCTACTTCGGAGTGAAGACCGCGTCAGTTCGGTGTCAATTTTGAATGGAAACTAATTAGCTAGGCCTAACTTAGCGTAATATTGAACAGTCTTGCCTTGATTGGTGAGGTCTTTTAATTGACATGTATATAATTACCTCGGGTATAATTCGCAATTTCTTGGTTAGTGCGCAGTTATTTGCATAAACGTAATTAGCACAATCCTAATGAACATGAACATAGCGAGTAAGGCCCAAAATAGTCATTGTTTTAGTTGGCACGCTCCTAATTAGAGTCATGTTAATTAGTATGGTATAGTAAGCGTGGTGTAAGCTTTACATGGCTTCGTTAGCATGGTCGTATTCAGATATGGCTTAATTTGCTCGGTCTTAGCATGACCTGGCTTAATTAGCTTGGTCATAGCACGTGTTGACTAAGTTAGCTAGGTATACCGGCCCAACCAATGAGTTAATCAGCCGGGCACGCGTACTCGGGGAGATAGCAGACGAGGAAGATGACAATGAGGGCACGCGCCGGCCGAGCAACGCGCTAGAATGTACAGGCCGACTATAAAGATTATACACGTGTCCTCGGCGATTAGTTAAGATCGCGATATTGTAAGGCACTCTGGCAGAACTAATCCCAGAGTCCTCCTTGTTGATTATTCTAAAGGCTACTTAGTGCATAAATTAAAAGCTTCAAAATGAATTGAAACACTCCGTGCCTCTTAAAAATGTCGTTAGTAAACATTTTTGACACATTTCTTGCATGGGTGCACACTTCTGCAGTCAGTTGAACGGCAAACAAATGAAATAGGACGCCTCTGGTTTGAAGAGACCGCCCAACCTTGTCAACCACCCTTGAAGTGACGCCGCATTCCATCGTAACCAGTGGAACTCAGCGCACGCTGAGGGATGGATTTGACCTTTTTGTACTGTTAGCTCGTTCAAAAGGGGGTGGAGCCAGAGCTCGGAAAGATTCCGAGTTTTACCATACTCAGGCCATCCTGCATAGCGCCCCAGGAGTTTCACGCGCTGAAACCTCAATATTTTTCTTGGCCACGCAGTAGTTGGGGACGGCAGAATTATTTTGACCGCAAGGGTTCTTTTAGATGTGAAGCACCTTATGGCGAAGCTTAATCCGGTGGTGGTGGTGGTGATGGTGATGTGCGGCGTGACCACCCTTACTGCGCATGCGCAAACCCTTTAAAAAAAATAAAAATAAAAAACCTCTCCCCCCTCTCTCTTCTCTAGGCATCCCTCGCCGCGGCAACCACACCCTCACTGCGCATGCCCTCCTCTCTCCCCTCCTACGCTCCCCCCTCTCTCCTCTAGGCATCCCTGCCCGCGGCGTCCACAATCCCACTGCGCATGCGCGTCCCCTTCTCTCTCCTCTCCTACGCTCCCACCTCTCTCCTCTAGGCATCGTTGCCCGCGGCGTCCACACTCCCACTGTGCATGCGCGTCCCCCCCCTCTCTCTCCTCTCCTACGTTCCCCCCCCTCTCTTGCCTCGCGACGCCGACGCAGGCAGCGTCTGCTAGCGAGTTTCTTGGTTGAAAAAACCGACTGCTCGCACTGCACGACCGTTCACTGGCCACCCCGTATATATGGTAGTGGATATTGACCTGCAAGATGGTGCCGGTGGGAGATTTCTCCTGTGCGTTGTTGAACAATAAAAATTCGCAGCGTGCGCGTTAACTAAAAGCGGACTGCGGGTCTCTGTGTCCAGTCGGAGTCTTCTGTCTCTCATTGCCCATTAGCAGTGATTGGCATGTTCCAGTAGGAAACACCGCTCCATCACTGCGTGCTTTGCGCCTCCCCAGTTTTCTCTCCTGCGCAACGCTGCGATGAGCGCCAGCGCCAACGCCGCCGCCAGTGTAAGCGTTAGCGCCCACTGCTTCGCATCTACACATGGTTCCCTTTAGCGGGAGATGGTGTAATTTTTTATGCGCTCCTTGACTTGTTTACAATGGTGTTCTTGCACGCATTTAAACCTCATCAAATGTGACCGCTCAAATTGGGAATCAAAACTGCGTTATCGTGCCTCGAAGTACAACGTCGTAGCCACTAAACCAAGATGTTGGGTAGTGATACGGTATTCAACGAAAAGTTAAGGAGATTAATGATCCTGCGTCTGCAGTAAGTTACATAATCCTAATAGATTAGGCAGTGCACGATAAAAATGCAGTACGCCGCTGCATTGTTTCTTTTTTACGCCTTAGCAAAGATTCGAAATGTAGCAATCCCACACGCCCACATTTATCTAAGTCTTTTTTTAAGAAACTACAAATCTCACTGCTTCGTGGTAAATGATGCTACCATCCCTCGCTTAAGCTCCCGGAGTAACTCGTTTTCTGCTTTCTACCATGCCAGGCTTTACTTTGGCGCGATAAACACCGCGAGTAAAGGTTACGAGGCGCATCTATTCCTCGACTGGCATCGCAGTTGCTGTCGTGGGTGCTAGTTCCCGCATACCTCCGCACCACGCGCTTGTTATATTCACGCAGGATGATGAGAAGAAAAAAAAACAACCAGTTGGCGCAGCCGCAGCTAATTAGGCTTTTCTCGGGAAAAGTGCTGCTCCGCTGTGAGCATTTTGCGCCGCTGTGAGTATTTTGCACCACATCCTAACTCCTCTGAGACCGGGCAACTCTGTAGCTCAGCGCAGAACACCCAACATCCAGTGCATTCATTTGCCGCAATACAGAAAGGGAACCCGTTCCTACGCAGTTCTAGCTCTCCGGAGACGTTTTAATCTTGAGAGCCTGGCATCTCCTATTTGACATTTATTCCTTGAGCACGCGCGCTAGTGCTCATCAACGGTGCGCGTTGAACGCAAGTGCAGCGCGCGGTTACGTAAACGTAGCTGCAGCACGCAGCAAGGGCGATGTGACGCCATTCATTTATCATTCCTGGCTTGACTTCAGCCACTTGGGTTTCGAGAAAAATGAGCGCGCACTCTGGAAAGTGCATAGACGTAGCTTCTCGTTTTGTCCGAGAGGTAATCTTCGTGCGCGAAGCCTTGACTTTAGCAATGACCAGTACTATACATCTCAAGGTAGCGAACACATAATGATATTCTTTAGAATGACGATGTCATAACGAAACCGTCCTGCAAGCGCAGTACTTCTTGCTCGCTTACAAAAAGTTGAGAACGCTTCAGCTTTGTCTTCGATTCGCCTTCGAAGCCCGTATTGTATTTTATCTTTTAAAAGAGGTCTTATATATAGTAACAAACATTGTACCCAGACTTTTCTGCCTTAATTTATGTGTACCTCACTGATATCAAAATTGAAGGACACTTTGTACATTCCAACGTGTGTACGGCGAAAGCGTGTGGCCATTCAACTGACTATACCATGTCTTTTTTCTTTTACGCTCTCAGTGGGATAACACACAAACCGAATGCGTGCGTGTTTTCTTGTTTAATGTTTTACCGCGAGTCGCACCGAGACGCGAGACTAATCTTCCTTCGTTCGCATGTGTTCCTATTTTCTCGCGCTTTGCGCATCGTGCAAACGCCATCCACGTTCCAGCGCTTAAATTGACGGACGCTTTGTAAATTCCAAAGTGTGTTCCGCGAACGCCTGTATCCATTGAGACGGCGTCGGTCAGAATGATTCCAAACGCTTGGCACAGAGACACTACGCAAGCAAAGCGCGAGCGCTGTAGAGTCCGACGTGACCGGCGTCCGTTTGCGCACCCCGGCGGCCACCTGGCTCCGTGCCAGGGCTCGGACGGACGGACGGCACGGACAGACGGGCAGACGGACGGACGGACACGAACGGACGGACGGATGGTTGGACGGATGGACGGACGGATGAACAGACGGACGGACAGACGGACGGACGGACGGACGGACGGACGGACGGACGGACGGACGGACGGACGGACGGACGGACGGACGGACGGACGGACGGACGGACGGACGGACGGACGGATGGATGGATGGATGGATGGATGGATGGATGGATGGATGGATGGATGGATGGACGGACGGACGAATAGATGGACGGACGGACGGACGGACGGACGGATGGACGGAAAATGATGGACGGACGGACGGACGCCGGACGGACGTGAGCATGAGACATTGAAGGCTTTCGCCTTAAAAGCTACGAAACTTCTACGAGAAGTCTTGAAGAAGCAGACGTGCACCTTGGGTGTTGTGATGCAAATTCTTCGTTTGGTTCGTAACGGCCCTCTATGGCTGAGCCACTGAGAGTCTTATTGACAAAGCAGTTGGTTTAACATACCAACACACGAAACATTTAACCAAGAATTAAAGTGAAAACTATATACAGTGAAACCTCGATGATACGAATCTCACGGGACCACCAAAAATATTCGTATTATCTGAAATTCGTATCACCAGAAAGCATGGAAAATTTGCATGCGACAAAAGAAAGCTGGCGTATATTTTCATTTATTGTTTTTCTGGGCCGCAGCAACGTCAGAAAGAACTCCGAATGATTATCAGTTAAGTTTTTAGATGTCGGCAATCATACCAGCACTCGTAAATATACGGCCCGTACGCGCGTGTTGAATGAACCAGGTGCGTTGTGACCCGTGACAGCAGCAGCCCCTTCCAAATTTTAGTATGCTTTTTTGCATGATCTCGGAGTACTGCGGCGAAAGTAACGGAAGAAGCGCTACGGCGCGTTAGATCAAGGCCACAAAATTTCGGAACCACGGTCCTATGTTATGATTTTTTTTATCGCGGAGGTGTTGGGGCTGTTTTTAGGAGATTTAGCACCGTGCCCGCACAAGTGCGACCTCAGCAGTCGCGCATGTTGACGTTGTGAGGCCTGACTCCTTCCCCAAGGCCGTCCTCGCCTTCTTTCGGTCTTCGTCCACCTTTCATCTTATGCACGAGGCAGGCACGTGCAAACACAATACAACAACGCGTCGATGCGTTAGAAAAAAAAGCATGGCGACAATGATCTAAACGCGGAGACACACGAAGCCACATTAGAGCCTGAAAGATTCGCTCACACAATCTCGGAGGCCGTGACGCGTCTCTGAAGGTTTATTCTGACCGTTAGAAAAATATTTTCTTACACCGTCATTCTGATGATTTGGCGGTGCGGCGCGCATGCCCGCGCTTGCGTTCCCGCGCTCGCACGTGCTCCGCGCGTCTTCCGCGACAGCGCGGAAAGCACCTCTTCGTACCTTAGCGGTAGCGTACGTTCGTATCAAGCGTCATGGGGTGAAAATCGGTTCGCAACAACCCTACTGCTATTACATTACAAGCCAATGGGCCTTGGCCGGGACCAAAGAAAAATTCGTATCACCCCGAAATTTGTATCAGCTGTGATCGTATCACCGAGGTTTCACTGTATGTACAAAAAGTTACACTTAGTAAGAAGTTCACTACACACGGTAAAACCACTCCTAATTACAACCAAAACGTAAGTTCAATGATCTAAACTAGATAGTCTAGCTCTAACGCGGCTGAGCGGCCGAGCGGAGAACCCGAGTTCAGTCTGACCAAACATGGATTCATGATCAAAAACGGCGCAAAGAATACGAGACACAAACGAATAATACACGAAGACAGGCGCCTGTCTTCGTGTATTATTCGTTTGTGTCTCGTATTCTTTGCGCCGTTTTTAATCATGAACACATACCAACTTGCCCAACTGTCAGTGTTACCAAACATGGATGCTTGACTGGTCGAGTTGACGTGGTCTGGCTGACGACGACGATAGAGCGGCGGCTGGTGGGCGAGATGTTAAGATGCCAGGGGCAGACGGGGGACACGGACGGACGGATGGACGGACACAAACGGACGGACGGACACGGATGGACGGACGGATGGACACGGACGGATGGACACGGACGGATGGGCGGGCGACGGACGCCGGATGGACGCGAGCATGAGACATTAAAGGCTTTCGCCTTAAAACAATGCTCGTAGGAATTTATAGATACTTTTTACACAAAGCGTGTCTGTCACTTTTTATTTAGTGTCGAAACAAAAAATTTGTAAATATTACTGTACATTAAGGAAACAATTGTTGTGTTATACTCAATCGTCACTTGAGACGCAAGAATGATCAAACCTTGTCTATACGCTCCATGGTTTACTGATAAAATAAAAAAGATCACATCGACTTTATTTTATGATTTTTGTACGCACTCACGTGTTCTCGAACTTTATAAAGACACCATCGCTCTGCAGCTTCAGAAGAGCGGTGCATATTATTGCCACACACGTGTTCGAAATTATAAAAAAAAAGAAAGAAAAAGAAGCGCGAGGAGAAAAAGAAAGTTAGTGTTAAAAGCTCCCGTCCAAGACAGGGGTGCATGCATGGTGAACGTTCCGTGGCTCTTGAAGTGCATACTCACATATTATGGTATTGTCAAGAGGCGTTCTTGGTAAGCAAGTCCTCAGATGGTAGAGCTGAGCAGTGAGATGTAACACACGGAAGAGCACCGGAACAAAGGTTTTATGACCGACCCGTTGTCCTCTTCCTTGTAAGCAACATCCCCACTGTCCATTGGTAATAATAATAATAATAATAATAATAATAATAATAATAATAATAATAATAATAATAATAATAATATCTTGGGTTTAACGTCCCAAACCCACCATATGATTATGAGAGACGCCGTAGTGGGGGGCTGCGGAAATTTTGACCACCTGGGGTTCTTTAACGTGCACCTAAATCTAAAGGCCTAGATATAGTCCGGCGTGTTCAGCGTATCAGGTCGCGCGCGCCGAGGTCGGCTACGCTGGGTACGCGCAGCCAGCGACGGCGGCCAATTCCTCAATCTAGAGTCAGGCGCGCGCACCATGCCGCGGCGAGCAGCTTCGGAGTGGCGCGTGCGCACTCTCTTCCTCGAGCGTGTCCGCGGCTCCGCGTTCTTCGGTTGACGCGTACACAATTTTTTCGCTCTCTGCTTTTCTACACATGCTTTATGGTTGACACGCGTGCTTTTTCTCGCCCTGTGCACTGTTTGACTTCACCGGAAACGTCTTTCCTCACATGCATTGCGTTAAAGGGGGGCGTGGCAATGAAAACTATTTGTGCTACTTGTGGAGATAAAGTGATGAAATTTGGCATGTAGATGTGATTTGTTTGTGGTGATATGATGACTGAAATCGCTTTTGAGCTATCTAATGTAGTTTTTGAGTTACAACAGTTGATAGACTCTCATTGTCATCCCAAAATTAATTAATGAATTATACACAAGTTCACCAAGATTTTTGCCTAAGGATATTCACACGGGCCCATTCTGTGCCGTAATGCTATTGGTTTATTTTTTAATATTCAAATAAGCACACAAAAATTTTTTTTTAATGCCCTGTACATATTTTCTTACTTACAACTTCTACAAAATGCCAATTATAAAAATCTGTATGATGTGCAGACAAATATGGACAGCATTACGGCGCTCACCAATGTCTCAGGATCTAAGCGCAGAAAACGGAATGGTTATATCTTCAGTCGTTGTCAAATGGCACAGGGATGACTGACAGCAACTGCTCAAAAAACTGAAAGCTGAGAAAATGGAGCTCAAAGAAAATGGAGCTAGAAGCTTAGAAAACGGAACTCGGAAGGAAGCTGGCTTTATTTTTCATTGGAGAAATGCAGCTTTGTGGCTGTCTTGAGCTCTGATCTGTCCTCTTTGCGATGATGCTAATGTGGTGGCAATGTGTCAAGGAAAAGCTGGAGATTTGCATTTTTTGAAACCCAATTTTCTCATAGTTTTTGATGACAGCACACTAGAAAAATGCATTTTTCTCAAGTTCTACTACTTATTTTGGTCTATTATTTCACCATGGCACAAAACATGGTCTCAGGATTGTAGAAAAAAATAAATTGAAAAAATTGAACATTTTGTCCAAATTTACCATTCCCATTGCCACGTTCCCCCCTTAAACGCTCTGGGAGCCAGATAATAGCTACATACGTTGCATCGGAAACCAAAGCGGATCATGTATGTACATACGAGAGCGCATTCCGAAGGCTTCCGAGACGTTTCTTTTTCCCTCCGTGTCGCAGCAGTCCACACTTTTGCTGGTCTACAAGCAAATGTGATCTATAATCGCTTCGAGCACACACAGAATCATGTTGTCGTCGATCAAAGTCGAGTAAACCACGGCCGCACTTTACAAACGCGGCCCACACGCCGCCATTTTGCCGACCGCCGCTGCGGCGCGCAGTGCATTGTGGTCTAACGCAAGCGCGTGGAGCGCGTGAAATAGGAACATGCTCTATCTTCTGCGCCGGCGTCGCCAAGCACGCCAAACGCCGCCGGGCGCGCCGGCTACGCCGTGACGCCAGACTATAAGTTCTCCACTTTTCGCCGGCGTAGCTTAATCGCGTCGCGCGTGGTCGCGCGTACACGTTACGCCGGACTATATCTAGGCCTTAAGTACACGGGCCCCAAGCATTTTCGCCGCCATCGAAAATGCGGCCGCCGCGGCCGGGATTTGATCCCGCGACCTGCCATTGCTGTCGAGCACAGCATGAATATTAAGTGGCTCAGGCACAGGACTGACCTCCAGACAGACGAAAGAAGATCGAATGTTTTGTTGCATCTAGACTGCTCAAAACTTGCTTCACAACATTGACGATAAACATGTAATCTTTGGGCTGTAACAGTACTGAAATGCTGATGCAGAGCAACTACAAAACCTTACAAATGAAAATATAGGAGCCTGTGTGACCAGAGTGTAGTGTGAGAAAGGAATATGGACGTATATAGAACCGGTGTTTTCAGGATGGTTGAAGAGGGCGCTACTGCGACCCACTTCGCTGCCCAAATTGAAAATGGAAATACGAAAACTGCCGTGTTCTGTTTCGAAGAACAGTGACGCGCTGTGTGTGTGCGTGTGCGTGTGCGTGTGTGTGTGTGTGTGTGTGTGTGTGTGTGTGAAGAAAAAAAACGGAGACTTGAAATTTCAGTACAACTTATAAATGAATGAAGTAAACCGTAATAGGAAAACTTATGAAAACTAAACGGCAATAATAGATTCAGAAAGGTACCAGCAAACTATCTCAAAAACTGGGCTCCGACTTCTAATCAGATTCGCTCGCATTTCCAGTTTCCTTGTTCCTTCGAACCACCTATGGGGTCATCATCACAAGCAGGAGAGCGAATGACTATGGCGTCGTCTATAGAATCCGCGCCAGGGCTTCGTTAAATGAAATGATATATTGAGGAAACAAAATAGGAGCCTTGAGGCATCGGTGCGCACGACATCTGCTGAAAAGAGAAAAGGGCAACAAAGGTCGGTTGCCAAGATCTCACACTTCAAAGCTTGGACGGAAAGGTAATAACAGCGTGGCACTGAAGGTGTGTGTGTGTGTGTGTGTGTGTGTGTGTGTGTGTGTGTGTGTGTGTGTGTGTGTGCGTGTGCGTGTGCGTGTGCGTGTGCGTCTGCGTGTGCGTGTGTGTGTGTGTGTGTGTGTGTGTGTGTGTGTGTGTGTGTGTGTGTGTGTGTGTGTGTGTGTGTGTGTGTGTGTGTGTGTGTTAGAGAGAGAAAGAGAAGCAGTTACGGAGCTTCGTAGGGTTATGATCCTACTTTCGTCGGTTTGTGCGCAACTTCGCTTCTGTTATTGCGGCTTTGACCCAACTTTTAAGCAGCGCCACCGATATTTCGTCATGGTCGTCCTATTCTCCACCCTTCGTCATCTCCTCACTTCACCACCTATCTTGCGCCACTACGATCCCACGGCTGCAACTGAGATTCATACAGGACGCCATCGGTGTAGGCCTCGGTGCTGTTCTCGCACAACGAAAGCCTGGGTTCCCTGAGTATGTCGTCGCATATGCCAGCAGAGCGCTTACCAAGGCTGAGTCAAACTACAGCGTCACCGAGAAAGAATGCTTGGCGATAGTTTGGGCACTTGTAAAGCTCCGCTCGTACCTTTATGGCCGGACTTTCGATGTAGTGACGGACCACCACGCATTATGCTGGTTGTCTTCGCTGAAGGATCCATCGGGTCGTCTTGCCCGTTGGGAACTTCGGCTTCAAGAATATGACATGCGCGTTATATACCGTTCCAGCCGCAAGCATGTCTATGCTGATGCCCTGTCACGGTCCCCATTATCCACATACACTGCATCCATTTCTCCAGACCGCACGTCGTCAGCTCTTGGCATGGACACCGTCTCTTCCGCACAGCGTAAAGATCCATGGATAGCTTCGCTTCTTGACGTTTTATCCGAGGCACCCACACTTCCGAGCACTCGAACACTGCGACGCCAGGCTCTGCACTTCAATATTCGGGATGGCCTCTTGTACCGGCGCAACTACTCACCAGATGGTTGGAAGTGGCTCCTAGTTATTCCTCGAACGATGCGCTCTACAATCTGCGCGTCGTTTCATTCCGACCCGCAATGTGCTCACGCCGGTGTCTTCAAGACCTACCAGCGTCTACGGAAAAGGCAGGCAACCGATGGGCTATCGTTGCTGTGGACCATCTTACACGTTACGCTGAAACAGCTGCTCTTCCCACGGCCACAGCACAGGACGTCGCATCTTTCATCCTCAATCGTTTTGTGCTTCGCCACAGTCCCCCCTCGTGAACTCCTCAGCGACCGTGGGCGTGTATTTCTTTCCGATGTAATCCAAGCACTTCTACACCAGTGCCATATTGTACACCGAACGAGAACAGCCTACCACCCTCAGACAAATGGTTTGACTAAGTGGTTTAATCGGACTCTGAGCGACATGCCTGCGGCACATGTTGCATCTGACCAAACAAACTGGGACCTCGTTCTTCCATTTGCGACATACACGTACAACACCGCTACCCAAGCCACAACCGGGTTTTCCCCATTTTGTAGCGTTAGCTACACTGGCCTAGCCAAGCCCGTTTCGCGCGGCACATCAAGAACCGTGCTGCGCATGCGCGAGGATCAGTGATGTCACACAGTGATGTCGCACACCGGAGCCGACACCTCCCGCGCACTCCGCCGCCGCCCGTCTGCGAATTCCAGAGGAGTGACGTCCGCCGCCGCCGCGCTATGGCCGCGCGCTACTCACCGCCGCCCGTCTGCGAATTCCAGAGGAGTGACGTCGTAGCCGTGGTAGACGCACTGGCGCTGTCGCGCGCGCAGCTATTCGCATTCGCTGTGCAGTCGCCGTCTGACACTGCGCTGGAGCTGCTGCGCTTCTGACTGGCGTTTGCCAGTGTGGTATAGCCATAGAGAAGGAGAGCGCAAATGCTGCTCAACAGCGCAGAAGAGCGGAGAAGCTTGACTCATCGGATCCCGAAGTAGTTGCCTGGCAATGATCGGTTGAGCGCAGGAGGAATGAACAGAAGAAGGCTAAACGTGCTGCGGAGACACTGGAGCAAAGGGACGAACGTCTAGCAAAGCGGCGTCGCCAGGAGGCTGAGCGACGTGCCCGACCATCCCTGCAGCAGCAACAAGACGCCGTCGATGACGTCAAGGCTCGCCGATCGACTGAATATACTGTGAAACTCAGCGAAAGCGCCAGTGCGACTCGGACCTTCCAGACGGACTTCGTAAACAATCCGTTTGTATATGTGTGCGACGTGTGCGAAATACTATGGCACATGAAAGACTTGACGCCGCTGAGTAGTGCCACGCGTGAAACGTTGAGTTTAGCGGCGGCGCCTGAGTAGGCTGAAACCGTGGCGCGGGTTTGTACAACACGCAAGAACTTTCTCGTTAAGCAGAAGATTCCACTCTTTAGCGTTACCAATGGGTATCGTTACCCGGCCATGCCGCCAGGTCTACCGGTTCTGAACGATGTGGCCGAACGTTTACTTTCGCCACGCATTCCCTTCGTTCAGATCCGTGTGTGGCATTATGTGGCATATACATGTGCCACATAATACGTATACCGCGTGTGTGTCATTGGAGCAGCAGTAAGCATGATAATCAAGCTAATCCTAGACAATCTAGACAAACAGGAAAGCTAAGAATAATCAGCTGAACCTTTGCTAACGCTACGTATATCCTGGCATAGCCGAGCTAAGCCACTGCAAAAATTTTTTTCTTCTGTATGGTCGGCAGCCGTCGCACACTATCGACACTTTACTGCCATACGCACCAGATCCATCCGAGTGCACGTCCGTCTCGGAAGCCACCCGTTACGCGGAAGAGTGCCGCAAACTAGCAAAGCGGCTTACTACGGCCGACCAACAGCGCCAGAAGGAGGCCCGCGACGATGACCATCCTCCTGCCGCAACGTTCGCCCCTGGAGCACTTGTATGGCTGCATGTGCCGCCCTGGCCTCCTGGTTTGTCTCCCAAACTAATCTCAAATTATCATGGTCCCTACATCGTGGTCGAGCGTACTTCACCAGTGAACTACGCCATTGAACCTCTTACGCCGCCGAGCGACGGTCGTCGACGTGGACGGGACATTGTTCACGTAGACCGCATCAAGCCGTACTTCGAACCACTTGTTCCACCTGTTAGATCTCCAGGATGGCTTCATTTTTCTCGACGGGGGCAATTATAATGAAGAAAGGAAGACATTGAAATCGTGGGTTTAACTATCATCGTCACGAGAAGAAGGCACGACATCGGCGTTCGAACACCATCATCTTGTTCTGCCGGCGTACTCTTTCGAGCTACCACACGCTCGTTCGGCCAGCCCAATAAACCTTAGAAGAACGGAGCGTGGGGTGAGTTGGTATTGCATTGTGAATGGCATTTTGCGCAAAAACGACACACGAACACGAAGGGAAGAAATCACGAGACAAGCGCTTGTGTCGTGATTTCTTCCCTTCGTGTTCGTGTGTCGTTTTTGCGCAAAATGCCATTCACAATCCAATAAACCTCTTTACAATATTATTGAATGAGACTACCCATTGAGACAACTAAAGTACTACGTTGTTTTCAAATGTGGTTGAATAAGCGTTACTTTTCTGCGCATGTACGCATTATCACCATTTTTTATCAAAAAGAGTAACAGGAGAACTTGTTCATGGCCTAGTTGGTACTTGCTTAGTATTTGCCACTTTTTCCCTTACGTTTTTTGTGTCTTTTTAGCGGCTAATTCTCTCATAAAGCCCACCATACTTCTTTCGTGATAATGACATAGCTGCTTAGGCATTATAGTGTTCGCACAATCTTGGTTTTGAGCATTCAACTGAACGTAGCTTGTTAGTGATAGTATCGCGTGAACCTAGAAATCACAAGGAATTTAAGTTGTCGGCTGTGAGGTGGATAGACAGAAATATTAAGTTCCTGTGGCTAAATCTATGTGGTTTATTGTCTACGTGGTTTATTGAAATATGAGGTGTGCGCAGCGTTTTTCTTGCCTTGCTTATTTATTCATTCTCCAAGGATTCGTCTAGCGCAGGTTTATTATGCAGCTATGGAAACACCCAGCCTAGAAACAATGTGGGCGTAGCGAGGCTCCGTCAGCCCCAGGGCTATAGGGCAACAAAGGCTGATGCCGTGCGTAGAAGTTCATCCATAAGCGTCGACGGACTTTCTTAAGCACGCCACATATTAAGCCAGGCGTGATGCAAATAAAAAGCGAAGGAACGTGGCGCCGCACAGTGTTGCGTGACAGGGCGAGAAGAATTGCCGAAAAGCTGAAACGTAAGCTGCTGAAAGGTGAGGCTCAAAACTTCGCGTGCAGGCACGATACCTTTACTGAGTGCCTTCTGGCACGGCACATATTAGATTTGTCGTTCACTCCATTTATGGACAACCTGGATAACGAAACGAAGTTTCAGCATATACACGAGAAAGGCAACATAATTAAAATATTAGCAGTTATATGGTGGCTAAATGCAGAGAACACCCTTGTACTTGTACTTAAATTTTGGTGCACGTTAAAAAACCGCAGGTCGTCGAAACCAACCTCGAGTGCCCGGGTGAGCCTGCAGCATGCCTCGAAAAACGTTTTTTTTCATTCTGGCATACCAAATTACAGCAACCGATATTGAAAGGTTAGCAGCAGAGTAAAGGTAGTGCAACTGAAATGTCCCAAAGAAGGTGGCTTTGCTCAGAAAATGAGTTGTGATATTCGGACAATATAACTGTCACGTCATAAGAATGATGCTGTAGAGTCTAAAAATAATCTTTTCTGTCTAAAAGAAGGATCTTTTCTTCGAATCACAGATTCTTTTCACTGTGAACAGTTACATAGTGGACTAAGAAGTTGCAAAAGTAAATCCTTGTAACCTATAGCTGGCGCACGAATTCCCAGATTCATGCCTATGATGCTCTGCCGTAAGGGATGGTGAGTGGAGATGGAGAAGTAATTATTTTGGAGTGCAGCTAATGTCAATCAGGTGAGGGTGCCACAATGACACTTTACTGGGGAATTGAAGTTAGGGGGAGGACTTGTTGATCGGTAGGTTCGTCTAAAAACTGAGAGGGGAGTGCCATTAATATGAATGCGTCAAGCGACAATTATTTCTCGAAAAAAAAGGCAAAGATTTATCATTTTAGGCCTGCACTTTTTGCTAGAAAGACCTTTCTTTTACATTTCAGTAAGGCAACCAATATGAAGTCTCTGGATATTCCATCTGGTGAAAACGTAAGGTATAGTATTTTGTATTCGAATCTCTTAAAAGCAATGATAATTTAACAGTCCAGAAGGAATTCATTAATATGCAATATTTAAGTAACAGTATCTATACAACCATGTGCTCATTTTGTAAGACGGGTGTTCTTTCAGGACTGTATTTCACATCGTATTTGAATTTTAAAAACGGGGTGTTTTCGCTGTCTCCTTTTTGAACATTACACACGACTCACAGGAACACGTTTCAGCTTGAAATGCAACTGTCATCTTTCTTGAATTCCAAAACCTCTCACTGCAGCAACTGTGACTTCCATGCTGTACTAGATAAACCAGCTCTAAAAATTCCGTAAAACTAGATAACGCTGTGATTTAAAAAGACAGAAAGGGCACGAAGAAGCGCAAAGCAACAACGTGAACGAATGGCGAAGATTGTTTGTTTTTGTTTTTGTTTTTTACGACGCGTTTGACCCGGAAAGAAGAGATGACGAGACCTCTTTTTGAAAGCTGACCCCTTGACCAAAAAGTTTCAAATGTTCTCACTGAGAAAAAGAGAGAGGGACGAGATGAATGTATACAAGGTCTCGTCAGTAGTCGGATGTCCCTTCTGGCGCTCGTTTCGAACTAAGGCCAAGATCCACGCCAGACCGCTAAATGGCAGCTTGCCCTTCGCTGACGAATGGAGATTGAAGCGAGTGATTTCCTGCGACCACGATGATCGCAGCCTTGTACACCGCAATCTGCCATTGCCGTCAGGCTGCCGTCGTCTCGGGTGTGACGCTTGCTCCGTTCACAAGGTCTCTCTTTCTTATCTTCATTCTACTTGCTGGTTATTTTTTCACCCGGGTTGATCGGTCCTTCCGCTTGGCAAATGACATCCAGCTTTGGCACTTACTTGCTATTGCGGTCTCTCCTTCGTTTCTTTTTTGTCTTTCCGCCCACCACGAAACATACTTCCGTCACCATTTGGCAATGGCCCGTGTCCGGTCAATTCAAGGCCCGGGTATCACAGAGAAGCGACGCGAAGCAGCCGCAAAACATTGGAGTGGGCGAAATTTTATTTCTTTTGCGTTGAATTCTTTACATGCCCGCTTTCATCCCTACATTTCGACATTGACGGTTCTCATCTTTTCCTCTGTGGTTTACTAAGAACATGATGCTAACTTCTGTCCAGGACGTGCCATTTCCTGATTTAAAATAAGTATATCCTGAAGCAAACATTTGTGCGGTCGTTTTGGTAGGCACACATCCCTGCTCATGAAAACGAGCTATTACGGTAACGTCTTTTTGCCTTCCTTGAGGTTTTTTCAAGGTATAAATGAAGCATTTTGCGAACGCATCGTTCATATTTGAAAGCGGAAACAAAAAAATTAAGGCAGTTTCGCACTAGTGGTGCCAAGCCTGAAGGAAGTACGGAGCCAGGCAGCCTTCTTTGTTTCTCTTCGGTTTGCTCTTTTATCCACGTCTCTTTCTTTCTTCTCTTTCCAGCTTTTTTTTTTGTTTTTCTCTCTATTTCTTTTTACTTCTGTTTTTCTTCCTGTTTTTTTTCCCTTTCTTTCTATCTTTCTATTTCTGCCTTACTTCCTATTTTTCAACTTTTATACATGATTTTGCCTGCGTTACGCCAAACAACGACAGCATACGACAGAATACGACAGCCCGGGCCCCTAAAATGCACCGCACTTATTATCATAATCAAGGTGCCCAAAGAACAAGAGAAAGAAGGCTTCTCTTTAGCGCGAGCACACGCTCAAATGGATATGGTGTGTGCGGTTTTGCCTGCGTTACGCAAAGCGACGACGACAGCATACGATCACAGCATACGACAGCCCGGTCCCATAAAGTGCTTTGCACTCAATACCAATAATTTCTGGTGTTTTACCTGCAAAAACCACGTTATGATTACGAGCCACCTCGCAGTGAAGGGCACCGGAAATTTTTGGCCAACAAGGATTCATTTACGCACACTGATGTTGCACAGTACAAAGATCCCTAGCATCTCTCCTCCACCCGGAGTACGGTAACCTTTAAAGCCTATACGCTGCAACCTTTTTTGTGTCTGCCTTTTAATTTTTGGGCTTGTACTTCAGTTACCAAGGTCTTCTACTTCTTAAATAAACAAAAATTATCCAATAAATAAAAAACAAACTTTGGTTGACGCGATCGCAATATTATGGCTTCATAAATCTTAAGACATGGAAAAGTTTGCATATTTACTCTTAGTGTAAATAAACTGCGCTACTTTCGTTAACGACCTCAGAAAGCTAATAAACAGAATATAGAGACTACGGAAGTTTGAGTCACTTTATCTCATCTAAATTGTGGTCATAAATCATACGTACTATCATTGAGAGAAAGAAGTGTAAATTTAAGGGCTCGTTTTTCTTTGTTAGACACAATCTGTTAGTTGTCATTATCATCGTACTATTCTTAATAATATAACGCATGTACGCTGCTGAATATGTGATAAGCATCATCAGAAACACTCATCAACGCTCATCAGAAAGACTCTTGTTGCGACAACAAATTATATTTTATACCTGGATGTATTTTAAAATGTCTTAAACTAGAAATTATTGAATACGTGGTTGACTCTTGTAAGACTACTTATTACACGGTGATTACGTTTACGCACTGCTGCTATACTCGTGCTGTCTACGCACATCTTTCTTTCCTTGCATGTTCTTTCAAAGATGTCATAAAGCCGTTGGTGAGAGTCATTTCGCCGTTGTCACATGCAGTTATCGGCGTTGATTAAGAAGTCAAATTTCATATATGGGGTGGGCAAAGACACGGCCCAATTTTTTCGCCCCTGCTTTCCCAACCACCATGCAGTTCGCTATTCTTTGAACTCGCTCCATCACTTTCCGTCAACAAACCCGACCAAAACGAACATACGCAGTGCAAGTCATTAATCATGCCGCAGAGTGCCGCATCGTGCAATCGTGGTTTGAGTAGATGTTTTAGCAGCGCAGACTGGACGGTCCAGTGAACGCGCAGTAAACGTTGGACATCAATCATGCAAGGGGCTCAGAACACTTAGCGGGAAACGTCGGCTTAGTTTGCTATAAACGCGATAGAGTCCGTCTATGTTGCGCAGAAATAGAACGGGAATAAATGTAAAGAAATGCTTGAGCATATGCTGAAAATGTTTGTAAATGTGCATCTACTGTTTCAGCGTTTTGACAAACTAAATCCAGGCGGATTTTCAGTGGTGGAGCCAGGGTTGCCAGGTTTGGCTGCTTTGCGCCAATTCGGCTGCTTTTTTATGCTGGTGGCGCACGAAAAAACGTCTTGGCTACATTCCGGCTATTTCTGTTTCCTCGATATGGGCCAAATTATCGATATCTGATAACGTGCAGGCGCTGGCCTTCGAGTATGCAGCGTGAAAACATCGCTGATGACATGTCGAATTAGAAGACGACAACAACGAAGTGCGCGCGCGAATGCACTGGCGGTGTGGCATGAGCGGGAATACTGCGTCGAATGCAAGCGGGTTGTGACTCCAACGCCTAAGCTATTCTTGTGTACGTGTTCATGTTTCTTTTTCAAAGCTAAGTGGGGAGCCAGGAACCACTTGTCAACTTGCGTAGACAGTTGTAAATGTAAGAACCTGCCGTTACCATAGGCGGGTGAAGGACTTGCTGCTGCTGGGAACAAAGTTTCTTCCCGTGAGGGACCGTAACTCCCCAGTGAATACCGGGGACCACGCGCCCCAAAAGGAGGAAAAGCTTTGGACCCATTCTCATTATGGGTTGCTTTTTCATTAGATTTCGGCTTCGTTAATACTGTGGTATTTCTTCACGTCCTCTTACTAGGAATGGAATTTCAATTAGCTAATGGTGTTTCTATCTTGAACGCCGCACTAGGAACAGGAAATGAGGAGAGCATCTCTGCGGCAGAAAGAACAGCGTAAACGCAATACAGGCTCCACTTGTTCCTGATTTCTGGACTAAGCGGACTAGGAGAACCTTTCCGGAAGCTTACACGGCTTTTGTTCAAGCGCACGGGGTATCAATGTGGTGTTGCGTGTTCGCGTTTGGGTGCAGTGTTCTGCTGCGAACACCGACTGTCCATTCTTCAAAATCTGTGAGTCGATGAGATACTGAGATGAGGTAAACGGGGGGAGATTAACGTTAACGGTTGCCTACATCATAAAATGTAAAAGAATGTATCTATATTACAATAAGAAGCGAACGCAGGCACTCGCCCTTATCGATATCTGAGCTCGTTAAGGTAGCGATAAGACTAACTGTTTGTAGAAGCCGTGTCAGTAAGCTTGGTCATGAACGAGATGATATACATTTGGACAAAGTTTTGTGGTGAGGCAACTTTCAAAGACAATGAAAGTTGCGGTGAGACAGTAACAGTGACACAAAATGCCTGCTTACTCGTACGTGAAGTGTTTGCTAATAAAGGAAACCGACCTATTTTCCTGCTCAAACACGGTGGCAGGTGTGCCTAGTAAAAATATTCGCTAATCAAATAATATAGTGATACTTTTTTTACGAAATGACAACGTCCGATTCCTGAATTAGTAATATCTATTACGTGAACACCTCTCTTAGCTGAAAGTATTATTGTGTTTTAGCACAAGACACTTTAATATTTTGAAAGCAGAACAAGGTAATTTATTAGATCAGCCTAACCGTGGTGATAGAGCGTGACATGGTTCCTGAACAGCCGCGAGCAGAAACTCGATATAAACTTTCAGCTCTCAAAGGTGCACGATACAGCTTCTTTATAGAATGTCGAAGTAAACTAGTCTTTTTGGTTGGCCATAGGGAAAATATATTATGGGTTTAACATCCCAAAATCCCCATAAGATAATGGCGCACGCTAAAGGAAAGATAACTTGTATTGATATTTTCAAAAACGTTCTCACTTTGATAGACTCTTGAAGTTGGCATGACACGAAAGCTTGAACCAACCGTGATCAAAGCCATATCGCGAGGTATCGATCCGTGGCGAGCCATCGGCGTCTGGGCAACGACTACGAAGTTGCACCTCAGCAGCTCCGCACGTTTGGCCGAGCGTGAGAGGAGATCCCGGCAGGAGTGACGTCACTCAGTGGTCGTCCACGTCTGAAAAACAATGAATAAAATATGGGGAATAAGACACGCCTCACATCTTGCCATATATATATATATGAAAAAAAGAGGATCGTATGTGTACTAATGCAAAATTCAGATTAAAACATCCACAGGTATCTGTCTACAGGGCTAGAATCTCAGCCTGACCGACTAAGGGCCACTCGAGACCTCCGCTGGAGTGGGTCCCACGATTTATTCTCACGAATCTTTCGACGGGCTTTCAGATTGTACAAGTGGCCCATGGAGCAAAATTCAAACTTGTGCTGCCTGTCGTGGGTTTCAGTAAAACCCTAAATAAAGCTTTCCTTTCCATACTGCTCGAATGAAGTGCAAGCAACAGATGCGATGTCGTTATCACCACTTCCAGCATCATCCTTAACATTTTTTTTCTCTGGTATCTTTACGAGCATACTTTGTAAGTGTTCTTGCAAAAGCGTCCTCCATCTCAGTTAGAGCATCTTTTCCATTAATGCTTGTTTGAATGTGCTTTCTTTTCTTTTTTTTAGATTTTCTTAGTGACCATCAGTGCCTTTCGTGCAAGAAACGCCTAATTCACCATCGCTGCCTAAAGGCCGAAGAGCGTGACTTCCGGCCATCTTTTAGAGGACGTTGAAGCGGTGAGATAGAAGTAACTGCGTGAGATCAGGCATTTTGAGAAGTAGTCGTGGTAAATGACCCGAGTAACATAGCGCGTGCACACTGCCTCTACGCTTCTAATGGGTGCAAAGTTATAGCGGCCACCTTTTTTTTCTCTCATACGTGCCGTCACTTTGCTCGTTATTTCCAACATCAGCAGTGTAGGTTCATGTGTCTTGGTTCTTCGAGGAAACAGTTTGAACGAATGCAAGCGTACGTGCATTTATTACTTCCTTTACGCGACTGTAGGTCTGCGAGCGGTGCTCCGTTCAAGGAATTACATGCAGATTACACGTTACCCAAGCTTCGTGCAACAAACTGCTACATCTGAATGGCCTCGCTTTCTTGTCTTTGATGTCCGCTGCGATAGCGTAACAATCATGGTGCTCGGTTACTGAGCCGAATGTCGCGGGTTCGATCCCGGCCGCGGCGGTCGCATTTCTATTGAGGCGAAATGCTAGAGGTCTGTGTATTGTGCGATGTCAGCGCACGTTAAAAAACACCACATGGTTAAAATTTCCGGAACCCTCCATACAGCATCTCTGATAATCATATCGTGATTTTGGGACGTAGAACCCCTCATACTTATTCTTCGCTGTCTTCTGGCCAATGTTGAAGCTCTTGACATATGGAACGGTCTAGCCAGGTGTTTTTACAATAGCCGCTGTTACTGAATTTTTACGTTTTTAAACGTGTTTTCCTAAACATTTGTAACTTTGTGCTGCACTTCTGAACATGTCACTGCTGTAACGCCGGCTGAAGAAATTTTATTTTGTCAAAGAACAACTTAAAATTTGCGACTATAAGGTTATGAGAATGTGTCTAATAATAATTGCTGCTCCAACGAAACATTTGAGAATGGAATCATGTATTTCACATCGGAGCTGGCGTAATGATGGTTGTACCTCAAATCAACTGTACACCCTGTTTTACGAACAACATGACGCTGGAAATATAATCATTAAATGTTTGTTTACTATATGTCACGTCGTTTCTCTAACGTGTTACTAAACAGGGAAGAAGTCTACAAAGCGATTGAATTAAAAATTGCATTTGGGAGAACTTATGTAGAAGAGATAATCTTCCCTTTTTCATTTATGTATGTAAATAAACACTCTTAAAGCGCCGCGCTGTTACATACGCTAGAACATTCACTTGCAGTTAGTGGGTATCATTTTTATAGTTAAGTGACGCAGCAGTTTAAGCCTTCCTTCGTTCTTCTATTTAATCAGAAAATAAAATTCAGTGACAGAGTCAAATGAGGGATTCCTAGAATCTGTAACTATGTGAAATATACGTTTGGAAGAGGATCACGTGCTGGTGATTGTGCCTCGAAATACTTTCATTTTTCTATTTTTCTGTTCCGAATAAATAAAGCCTTTGAAACGAGAAGTTTTGTGATGCTTCGGCTGTATAAGAAACGTCTTCTTTAGAATACCGCGGTTCAAGATGCGGCAACTAGAAAGTGCACATTGAATATAGAGAGAAAAAAATAAAATAGCGACAAGCGCAAAGGGAAGAAGTCAGTGGGTATCAAGAAGATGAACCCGGTTGCAGATACGGCGAAGACGGAAGATGGAGCTGCATTTTAAACGTCTTCCAGTTGTAAAACATCTGGGAAGACATATCAAGCAGTGCAAAGGCGAGTGTCTGCAGCAGTGCGGCAACTTTCTTCAATATCCATTTCGAACTTTGGCATGTCCTATGGATCAGCTTTGCCAACGTCTGCGACGGATACGAAGTGGAATCCCCAAAGAGTGACAGGACGCTTCTGGGGCTGAACTTTGGCACTTTGGAGAGGGGGGGGGGGGGGGGTCAAAAGTACCACGGAAAAAGGCAAAACAAATAGCGAGAAAGATTTGAAAGCAGCATCGGACGGAGTCAACCGCGGAAGAAGCCGAAGAGAACCGGGAACAACTTATTTATATGTATGCCTACACATTCCATGGAAACGCTGAATTTTTTGCGACTTCCTGTGCGGTGGGTCGCCACGTCACTTCGGGCCGTGTACTTCCTGGTCTTCTCAAGCTTACAACGGGCCGAGGTTACAGAGATTGATTGTGATGCTTGGTTAGTGCAATAAGGATCATATGTGAAAAATGTAAACTGCAAACGGTAGATTTTCACGCCTCTTCTTTATACCTGATGCTTTTTGTGTGTATGACAAAAAGATGCGAACGTCATTTTGGCAGCTCATTTGTAGCCATATACGTTTACTATAGCATCTGGTTATTGTCCATGATTTTCCTACTGAATTATCTCTCACTCTCTTTTTACTTTTCGTTCTTAAACACGGTATTCAGTGTACGAATGGCAGACTGGGCGTGTTGGTTCCGCATATTTTGAAGCGTAAGGCGTGACGACAACAACGGACAAGAGGGGGGAATCCTACACACGCACACACACACGGAGCGCCACTTCCAACAATGTTGATCACGAAAGGACTAAATATTTATACACGACGCAGTGTCGCAGATTATGAAGGTGCAGTTGCATTCAAGTAAAGCAATTCCTTTAATGATAATGAAATGAAAGTGATAAATTGAGTAAGCATGGCTTCAGTTTTAACGCGATAGCATTGAAGAACTCGTTTCGCAGAAACTACGGTGTCGGCATTGGCGTTGTTGGTTGTCTGCGAAAAACCAGCGTCGTCCGTGAGCGATAATTCGAGATAGATGCCAATGAATGAATGAAATGAAAAATTACCACAGCTTGAACGAAGTTGTGCAAGACAGGGTCGCAGCAGGGCTGGTGGGCACCTAGGTCGTTCTGACTTGGCTAGGATATTACCCTCTCACCTGTTTCTTTCTTTCTCACCCCTTGCTATATTATAATATCCATATGGCTATGCTTGCTCTCTTTCTAATCTCTTTTTTTATTTGACTGTCTATCTCTTTCTCACTGTGCCTGCAGGCAAACATCGACCATAACAGCGATGCTGTAAAACTCGTATAGCACGGATGTGCCTCAGAAACTGGGTAAATCCCACCACTCAACTCCAGTCGTCCACTAAAGGTTATCAAGTGAACACACGGGCGGTGAACACCGATTAGGTACCTCACGTAGCAGCTTCTCTTGTTAACCATCTGTGCTCAGTGCTTGGGTAGGGATTGAGCGCATGCCGGTTCATGATGATGATCATTTTATACCTACGACACACGAAGTTGCGTGTGTTCGCTTCCTGGTATAGTGTGTTCGACACACGCATTCTGCGTGGCAAGCAGGGTTTCTGCCACAGAGCCACGGCATTGCTTAAAAACTGCTTCTGAAAAAAAAAGACCCTACACGAATGTAACGTAATGCAGGCCTTTTCTACAGCTTTGCTTGTTGGCATCCACACATATAAAAAAACACCAGGCCTGCGTGGAACGCGCAGCACATTCATAGCGACAGCTGGGAGAACGGTCTTTCTAGAGCTTTTTGTATGCTCTCTTGGAACAACTACTACAGGTACACTTGCATGGCACCCCCTATGCCATAAATCATCCCAATTTTTGTGAATTAGGGAAGCACCCACTACACCAATATCCCTTATTCTGTGTAGAAGTAAGGTACCTGCTACATATCTATTAGGCACGTTGTGCGCTTTGTTGATGCGGTGGCTGTTGACGATGAAGAATGATGGCTAAACCATTTGTACTAGGTTGGAAGTTTTAAACGACCCACTGGTTAAGCAATTCGCATTGTGTTATGCCCAGTCGCACGACCGCTCTTCTACCACACTATATTACACATGCTATCGTGATTTCTTGGCAACTAATACAGGTATACTTGCGAGGCACCTACCATGCCATAAATCATCATGATCTTCTTGTAGTAGGGAAGCATCCACTATGCCATTATTCGTCATTCTGCGGAGACACCGTAATACCCGCTACGAACCTGCGCACTTCGTTGATGATGTGGCTGATGACGATGAAGAATTATGGCTGAGCCCTTTGTAAGGGATTAGAACCATTGAGTCACTCACTTCATGAGCATTTCGCATTCTGTGACGCCTGGTGCTTATTTTACTTTTCAACCCCGCTATATTTTATATATTACCGCAATTACTTGCTCGACATGACGCCTGTATAGGGTCTTTTTGCGAAGAAGCTTGAAGCACCGGCATGACTCTGTGGTAGAACGGGTTCAAATCCCGTCCGAACGTAAGATTATTTTCTAATTTCATTTTTCAACACGAAAGTGTTTTATGCCGGGGTCCACCAAGACTTCAGTGACGTATTTCCATCTCGGAACTGACATAGAAAAAAATACACACAATCAGATGGCAAATCAGTGTTAAGCTAAGAAAAATCAAAACGTGTAGCAGGTATTCATTTCCTCTTGCACTTATTGCCAGTACATTTCTACAATTACTTCCTAGTGGAATGGTTTTTGTGGACTTCCTTTCGTCTCTCTTTTTTCTCTACTCTCTTAGCTTTCAACCTCCTCCTCTCTTTCAACCTTCCCCTCCAGTACTCCTCAGTGTAGACTATCATACAAAATTCACCCTTCTTGTTAACAGATCTTCTTTTTCCCTTTCAACTGTTGCTTTCTTTCTGTTACACCGAGCACGAGTTCTTTATTGCACAAAACTCTGATGCCGTGAGGTCTGCAACGAGTCCCCGCGCTTGCAAGTCCTGTCCGTCTCCCTTAATTAGCTGCGGCCGCACTTCGGAGTCACTTGCCAGAACAGCAAACACAAAAAAAAAAACACCTACAGCAACAGCACTAAAACACGTGTGCAGCGCAGAATGGTGCGAAAAATCTTTATACGACTAGGTGTTTTTCTCACTGGCGAAGCTGTTGGTGTTTATAAAGATAGCATGCGTTGGCGTCTCACTGTTGGGCAAAAGAGTGCACCACACAAGATCACGATTCTCCAGGATAGTTTTGTGCAGCAAATAAGATGCGTTGCTTCGCCAATACATGTTACGCTCCTCTATGCACTAACATAGCTGCAAGTATGCCAGTGCGCAAATTCAGACAACCGATATTACAACTTACTCAATTACATGTAGTGAAATCATGCATTGTATTTGTAATATACGGGAATCTTGCAACGACAGATGTAATTGAAGAATATCTTAACGTAGGAGGGTAGAAGAAAACATGATTTATTTACATACAAAGCACATTTTGGAATCTATGTGTGAATCTCTGTGTATCTGTAAAATTACGAAAATCGCATGACCGAGGTGACAGCAACTTACAAAGCCTGTGTAATTTAGGGCCTTTGCATTTCGTCCTCTTTGGGATCAGCAAAGTTTATTGTTGCGTATACATATCAAGTAGCTATATCAGTAGCTAGTGTATATAAATATATATATATATTTATATATATATATATATATATATATATACCAGCTTGATATAGCTACTAGCTATATCAAGTATATATATCAAGTAGCTACATAGCTATATCAAGCCTCAGCCGATCTCGGTAACGGACCATAATCCAAAGGTTCGCTTATACGCTTGTATCTTTATTTAGGCACAACGTGGTGTGTTGCGGGGAATTTCCGATGAGATAATCAGGGGCATCTGCCGTTCTTGCAGGTTAATGCGCATTAGCTAACATAAAGATCCACTGGTTCTACAATTGCTTTCCTGTGTATGTGCTACTCAGAAAAAAAGCAGCAAGCCTGGAAAGAAGGGCAGGGATTGCTTAGAACACTTAGCTATGACAGCGGGCGGCTTTCCACGGTTCTAGCAGTATGTGCATTACTCACGGACATCATTTTTTTCATTGCATAACTACTTCTACGAGCAAAACCTTGGCTGCAATGTAAGTGTTCGAAACAGAATTGCGCCTCTATGGCAATAACTGAAGATGCTAAAAACGAAAGTGTGTGCATTACTTAGCGTCAAATTAGTTCGCGTTTAAATCCGTGAGGACTGTACAGCGTCATGGCGACGACCATAACTTCAGTGCATACACTTTTGGAAGATTCGGTTCATTTAAAAGCTGGGATGTCGAAAACGAGTTTGCGAACCCGCCGAACCATTCCTCTCGTGCGTGGGACATTTTCGCTCTCCCTCTCACAACGTTCATCGCTCTTTCCTCAACATCCATTATCACTGCATGCCAGGCGACGCACGCCACTTCGGTCGTGCACCGACTCATCTGTCTGCGGCATCTCAATCTCGCCAGGCTCGCGTTTTAGCCTCCGCCGCCATCGACCTGCGCCGACAAATTCCGCCGAACCGCATTACTCGACAGCGCGGTGTCGTTCAGGTTCCTGAGAGGAAAACCTTGCGTATTGTCGAAACTTGCGGTAATCATTTCAAGTTCAGACCATATGGGCAACGATTGCGCCCTCCGTCCCTCTCAGCTCCCACTGAGCGCCCGCTGAATCGGAGCGCGCCTGAGAAGTATCGCAGGTGAACTAGACTGGACGTCACCTGATCCCCTAATCTGTCTTGGAGTACAACGTCACCCTATGTAAAGTGCACCATCCATCACTGCGGAATATGCAAAGATCGGGAATGCTTGTCGTCTAGACGATTGCGTCCTCGTAACTTTATCTCGGACTAATGTGCGCGTTTCCGATGAATGGACGCGGGTAATGCCTCCGTAATTTCTTACTGAGTAGTCTCAAGTATTTTCAGCATAAGAAAAAAGATGCACTAGACGTAGAAGGGAGAATTAGAGAGCCCAAAACTGGGTGTAAGTTATATGCGGACAGATCGAACCTTGACCTTTAAAGAAATAGTATCGTAACAAGTCACGAAACCAAAGATTGCCGAGCCTCTTAAGGACTGTACATTAAGTTGTAGCCAAAAGCTTCATTCTAGGTGCAGCCTGCGACTCATTGTGTGCCCACAATAGTTTCGGTTTATGAGCTCCAGGTTCTTCCGGTAAGATTCAGCTCGTGGATCTTGACGTAGGTATAGCTCTCCTGAAAAGGGCCCTGCAGTACATTTCGAACATAGACTGAAAACATTGCCAATTTGTTGTCACGGCTTCCTTTGAACATGTGAGACAAATGTGTGACATCTGCGTTTATGCTTTAGCCTGATTAGCAAACGTCAAACTAACGTTAGTTTATATTTCACTGAGGACGTTTGTTGGAAACGGCTCGACTTGCATAGCGCCCCACTCGTATAGAGTTCTTCACACAAGTGCTGTAAGCTGCCTTGTAACTACGTCGGAGAGAGAGAGAGAGAGAGAGAAAGATAAAGGAAAGACAGGGAGGTTAACCAGAGCAAGACTCCGTCGGAACTGTTTAATCTGTCAAGCCGCTGTTCCTTTGCATGTTGTTAGCGATAAATGTCTTCTGTCAAAATGCTAAGATACACTATAGTGTACTAGAGCAGGGAAAATGCTCGGAACGACCGCAACACCAATGCACAGAAAGTGAAGCCGACAGAGTTCAAAGCCGCTTATAGCGATGCCATCGGTAGCGTGCAATGTGTTGTCGTTTAAGAGTTGCACGTGGCTTTACCAAAGGGGTTTAGAGGTGGAATGCCTGTTTCACACTTGAAATACGCGAGTTCGAGTTGGAACGGTCGATGGTGGGGTTTTTTTTTTTTAGGGTCACTTCTTACAGCTGCATTTCGTACTTCTTGTTTTTTTTTTCTTTTTTTTAAACAAGCTTCAGTTTCTATGCATGTTCACAAAAAGTAACGCGAAATGTGAACTAAAATAGAAGAAATTTGACAGTGAGAATGGATGGACGGAGCGATGCTATGAGCGTCCCCTTCATAACGGGGGGTGACATGTGTGCCACCAGGCTCCACGACAAAATTAAGATAATAAAAATACATCCTCCCCCCTTCTTTTTTATGTTGGTCCAATCTCTTGTCTACCTCGATTAAATCTATCTTACTATAGAAAAAAGTCACAGCTTCGCTGCAAGGGCAAAGCAATGAATGCGATAGCAACAAATTGGAATGTCACGCAAAGAGCGGCAAGCGGATCGAAACGTGCAGCGCGCTGCTCAAGAACAAAGGACGCATGAAACGTACGCACAGATATACACAGGACGAGCGCGAACTAACAAAGGTCACAGTTGTTACTTCACTGTGTTTGAACAGAGCGTTTCATTTGCGAACGGGGCCTCTGCAGCCAGTAAAGTGGTCTTTGTGCGCTCTGTAACATAACGCAATCTTTTTGGCGAAAGCATACGACGTACAAACTGCCCGCATCATGAAATAAACGAGCACGGGTGACTGCGCCCCGTAGGGAAAAGTGCGCGTTGACGAGCGAACGCATCGCAGCCAGCGGAGCGGGAGCGCCGAGCGCGCACTTCGCGCCATCTCGCTGGTAATACAGAGAACACGCTGACATTGATATATCCCCTGAGATTGGCGTACCGCCAGTGGTAAATGGTGTATATAAATAGTTCGCCGTTAGTATACTGAAGGACATGCACGTCTGTGGCCGAGTAGTTAACGCCGCTTGATGCGGAGCGAGAGGTCACCCGTTCGATATCGCACATCGGAAAATATTTTTTCTGAATTATTTTTCACTGTGGCTTTTATATATATATATATATATATATATATATATATATATATATATATATATATATATATATATATATATATATATATATATGTATGTATGTATGTATGTATGTATGTATGTATGTATGTATGGGACATCACGGCAACGTCGACGGCAAGAACCAGCCGAGAGTGCGCATATAATTGCTATCGTAATAAAAAAACATGAATTCACAGACCCCCTTTCTCACAGCAAAATGTCTTTATTTTCCCACTAATTATCTTTCACCTTTCCCTCTGGTTTTCTGCCACCAATACTCTAACCGTCTATTACTTATTTCAGTCGCGGGCGTGTTCAGCTTTCTATTGCTGTCCCTAGAACCCAAGGCCTCATGTAGGCTCGTGCCCAAACGTGCACCTGTGTGTATATCTCTACATTCAATCAGAACATGCTCCCTCATTTGCTTATCTTCCGCACAGCATGTGCATTGTTCTTCTTCTTTACTGAAGCTCGCTTTATAACTACGCGTTCTAAGGCAAGCCGATCTCGCTTCCAATAGTGCGCGTAAATTTTGGCGGCGCCATCACACGGGGTTGAACAGGGCAGTAAGCGCGCAGACTCAGTTTATGCAGACATATTTGCTGAGCGGGTGCCTGGACGACTTCGTTCATACTTGGGAACGATCAAATAGCGCGAAAAAGACAGAACACATGAACACTTACACAATGCAGTATCCGTTCGTCTTTCCTTGTGTTCTGTCTTGTTCGTATATCCTTCAGCAGATATATTGTTGCTCATAGTTACGGCATGGTCATCTGCGCCGTAGATATTGAAATATATGCTCCCTGCTGGATCCAATCGTTCATATTGCTTCTGCATCACCCAAGTGTGCCGGAGAGCAAGGCGTACGTGAATGCGATGTAACACGCCGCAACACGTAAATCTCTCGCTTATTCGATCATATTGAGAAGCCCAGCGCTTTACGTGATCGGTGCTCCCATCTCATATGCGCTTTCCCGTACTGAATTATGACGAAGTAATACAACTGTTCTAGGGGTATCACATGCTAAAAAGTTTTTGTTCTTCTGGAGCGCCGTGCAAAGCTTGTACTGAAGAATGCGCTTATATATAATAGGAGTTATATTACTTAGAATTCATCAAGCCTTATAATCTGTGTTGCTATCCAGGATTACACCTTCCCGTTTCTTTGCTTTTTTTCGCTGGTATCTCGCAGAAAGTTTACACTGTACGAAATTTACACTGTACGAAATTCTTAGTGAACGATGAAGCACGATGAAAATATCATTCCTCTTACAAGAACAAAATATGCAGGGCACTTGCGCTACGCCTTCTCCTTCGCCAGCCAGAATTTTGCTTCTCGGGTGGCCGCTGAACCGTACCCCGAAGGAAGGAACGTCTATTTTTAAAACGGCCAATGTGAATTGGACGTTTTACACTTTTTTAAAATGCCTTTGACTATGAATGTTTCGGATTGCCTAAGCGATATATCTAAAATAACACTACGTTTTGTATACAGTGCGAATAAAATAACCTGAACAATTCTTTTTATAAAGTGTCAATTTCGATGACACATGTTTCAAGATATTTCATTCAAGCACCACTTTTTGGAAAAAATGGATACCTCTACACCATAGTAAAGCTGGCCGGGCAGTGCACATGTAAAGTTTATGAAATTGCTATTGGTGTTGGCGAAAGTAATAAAACAATTCTACGCCGCTTTACTACTCATACTGTCCTGGCTCTTTCAAGAAGAGTTTACATACATTCAGTCTGAAACATTCCTTTATGAAAGTGACGAAAATGTACTAACAGCTAATGAAGTTGAGCACTGGAGCGCATTGCAGCAGTGAGGCAAGCGCGGTTTAGTAAGAGAAACGGTTTTTTCCCCGTCATGTAGCGTTGGTGGCGTCAGAGGATTGACAGCAGCAGCTGATGGTCCTTTCCACGTTAATATAGTCGGGTGCAACTTAAGAACGCAGAATCCTAGCCCAGATCACCGAAGTGGGGCCGTCAGTTGGCTCCGCTGCTAAAGAAATATTCCCGCCCCCTCATGTAGTCTGTTGTCCGACGGCGGGGTCCCCGACCATCCAACTTATGACGTCATTAAGAGCACACGCTTATTGGTACAGGCTAGTGTGCACCCCCCCTGATGAAATGGAAATGCGTCTGCCTTGTAAAGTTGCATCCGATCCTATTTGCTGACTCACTAGCCAGCGGGTAACATGTTGTTCAAGATATCTGGGAAGGAATATATAAAGCAAGAGTAAGTCATAATAACGCACTTGAGCTTCTTACAGTCCTCACTTCTCGATGTTCGAATTTGTATTTTCTATCTTTCTTTCAATAATCCACGTTTTACATCACTTTAAAATCATATACCGTCGCTTATCTGTGTCCTGCCAACGACCGAACGTGTCACAATAGCTAAACAAAGGCAGATTTCACATGCAGCTGTAGCAGTTACTACGCACAAAGCATTTTGTTGCTATGTCGATGTATAACGTTTCTAGGAAATTTTCTTATCAAGCTTCAGCCGTTCAGACAGTTTTCGATTACAGGTGCTTCTTGTTCAGCGAAATAAAAGTCATGTGATTATGCTGTATGTGCTGAGCGTATCACTTTCTTGTGCAACGATTAATTGAGGCAGCTTTGATTTTCGTAAGAGCGAATGTATCCAAGCATTTTCCTTCTATATCTAGGTGGCCGTGGACAAGAGCTTGAAAAAGGCAGCCGAGAAAAAGTTATTTAGCAGAACGACATCAGCGCTCGATAGGAACTGAAACGAAATGATTGCAATCGGAGTCTACCTCTTACGGAGTTTCGCAATTTAATATCAGCTTTCTTGTTAGCTATTTGTTTAGAGCATTAGAGATCACACATGACCCGGTCAAAAAGCATAAGGCAAGTTTTCAACCGACGTGCTCTCTGGCGTTCTCCAGAAAAATTGGAGCATTAATTTGCATACGTCCATGTATGACAAGGCAGAAACACCAAACTGTTCTCTTTGTTGATAGCATCACCAGATAGTTCTGTATGTGCTTGTTCAATAACTGTTGAAAGTAGGTCATGCAAATGTCTCACCAAGCGTTGTCATAAATATCGTTTGTTGCCTTACGAATGCCGAGCTAATCAAAATCGGATTTACTCACAGACTGCTACTGGGAGTCGTCACATATTCTGCAGTTTCCTTCTTTGTCATTATCACCAACTTAATCCGCAGGTGTTTAGATGTCGTAGTTAGCAGAACAACGACTCACTTGGAGGCTTTCGCTTAGCGGTGAGAACCAGCAGGTTTCACGCCAAAAGATATTTGCGGAAGAAGGAACACCGAAGCATAGTTCTGAGAAAAAAAAATGACAGAAAAACAAAATAAATATTTCTTACGCACTCTACAGCATAGATTTTTGGGCATTGAAGTGCTATAATTTCAGTTGTAGTTTATGGCTACATATGCATAGCGTGGCAACAGAGAGCTTGTCAAGTCCATTCTCGGAGCTGTTTTGCACTGTCTAGAGAGGAAATTCAATTTACATTGAGTTCTGTGCTGTTTTTTTTAGTTTTGTAGAGCATAAAAAAGTACGAAATGGGGGAGAATGCCAAGCTGTGGATGAATACAAGCAAGTAAACTGCACTGCCATCACCAATTTCTGCGCAAAAGCCAATCATACAATGATATTACAGGCATCGATGAAAAAACGTCAGTCGCAAATCTTATCACAACATACTTTGTAACAAGAATGCTTAATACTACACACTTTATTTCGGAATAAGAGTTGGCATAAAACATATCAGTGATGGCTCAAACAGTGTGATTTTTCGTTTCCGGTTTTATCTGCTGCCAAGGCCCAAACTTCATTTTTGTGTATGTTTTATATATATTTTTTGCACCTATAACATATACAGACTGATTGTCTGTACTTTTTGTTCTACAAAAGATATTGTCGCGGATACCTCTATGCGTATGATTGAACAACGACCGTGAGGCCTGTATTTGTAACTAACAAATAAAGCTGTATCGCTTTTGTCATATTTTTTTCTTTCCTTTTTAGTCTTTCATGTATTTTGTTCTCGAGGCTCCCAGGGCTCCCTCGGCGAAGACGACATATGCAACTGTGACTATTCAATGGGCGTATAGTAAGAGTGCTATTTGCTCAGGCATCACGTCCTTCTTGAGAAACAAGGCACAGACTGCTGCTGAACGCGTGTAGCGCGAATATTGCAAAACATTTAGCCAGAAATGTCGGTTTTTACAAACAGCAGCACAAGCCCGCGAAGCATATGTCAATCGTCAAATGCGATTGACATAGGTTTGACGATTGACATGCGCTTCGCTTCGCTTTCGACAAAATCAGTCCTGGCTAATTTGTTGAAAACGTCCCTCACACTGTAGCCTCACCACAACGTTTACTGCGAGTTCCTGCTAGGCCGTTTCATCATTATAGATAGGACTGAGGACAGAGATCGAGAGAGAGAGAAACGAAGGGAGAAGGCAGGCAGGTTAACAAAGCTAGGCTCGGTTGGCTACCCTACACGTGGGGTGGGGGAAAGGGGGGACTGAGGAAAATTGGCTTCTGCATAATCGGAAAGTAAAGTGAAGGCTCTGCGTTAGAGAAAAGATACAAATAAAGAGAATGATGTCCATTTCGTACATCGTAGTACGCGCCGCTCTAAGGACACCATCAGCAGGTACTTCCTAAGTAATTCGCCGTAGTTTGGCACTCTCCCCTCGATTTGCTACAGCAAGCAATGACACCGCCTGAAATGAATCCCACAGCAGAGAATCCGGCTGCTTGAGCAATAGTAGACGAGGATATTCTAGCTCTATTTTTTCCTTTGAAAATCGCTATTTCTTCACGCGATTGAGGTGCCTTGGATGTCCTTTTCTCACCGATCACCATTAAAATTTCAGAGGATGAGATTAGCAGCACATTGCGAGAGGGGCACATTAAATCTGACGCTGTCGTCAGCCTGTCACGTTATGTCGAATTTATTAAACATTGTTACATGCCTCTGTTTTTTTTTTCAAACGTTTTTCTGTGGTTTAGGTAAAGTCGCATATAGTCTCCTGCACCGTGACAATATTGTCAAACTAATAAATAAATAAAAATAAAAAAAATTGATGAAGGGGCGTTTGCATATAGCCTGTTCAGCCAGGATTCGTATGTTCGTTCACTTCTATTCATACTGTTTTAATTTCTTGGCTTTTCCCCCCCATCATTCTCATCCTTAAACACTCATTGCGGTTCTGTAGGCCCACATCACGTGCATTTCTCGTTGCCAATGCTTTCAAACGTCGTCGTTTGAGCAGTTCTGCCCCACCACGTCACTATTCTCAGGTATTGACTATGGTTGATATCCTCGCACTAAAGTGCACGGCACAAGTGCGTTACATAGACCGTTCACCTTCAAACAACAACATAGGAACACCTCACCAACCTCGCGTTACATCTATAATATAGCTGGAAGCAGCAGCTTAGCAGTAAAGCTCCCGTTTGGGCTAGTTGTTACATTCTTGAATAAATATTGAAGGGCTGCGCGAAAAAAAATGGTCGAAGGGGGAGTACACAGGACAGGGCACAAAGTTCAAATGTGCCACTCTGCACATTTGAAGTTTGCGGCCGTCCTGTGTACTCCCCCTTCGACCGTGTTTTATTGCGCAGCCCTGCAATATGTGTTCAAGCAGCTTAGCGCGGAGTGGGCTCATAAAAATGTCACTATACCTTCAAAAGATAGGTGCGACGCGGTTTTCTTTTAACTTGTCGCTGAAGCAACCTTGAATTTTTCATGCCGGAAGCCAGTACTTTCGTAAAAGTAGGCAGATACAGTGGGAAAGGTAAAATAATAGGTATCCAACGACACCGGCAAATTAGCTTACAACTCAAACGAGTCAAGTCGGTGAAGTCTCAGGAAGAAAGTAGAGATGTACAACACCAAGTTGAGCGTTGGCTGGGCTGGGTAAAGTGAAGACAGAACCACGCAAGATCATGCGAACAGGCACTTCTCGTCCCTAGGCGCCTTTAACGAGGTTGCCCGTTGTTTAGACGGCTTCTACAGAGGACGCTGTTGAGCGAGTCGACTCTTCCGCAACGCATTCTGTGGACCTTAGCTGCTTTTCGGAGAAACAAGCGGCCGTGGATTGCGTTTTTCTCAAGAGGCACAAAGGACTTGAGTAAGTTCTTCGGGGAGCGCACTCGATCAGACTGTTTCCCTCAGACTTGCCTTGAAGCGCTACATACCAGAGCTAGCGCAAGTTAGATGCGAGCTGCAACAAGCGCACAAACCGCAAGCCAGAAAGCCGGCCGTGAATGTAACGGTATCGGTGCTTTTCATTCAACAACAAGGTTCTTCGGTTCCTCTTGGGAACAGGGCATCCTGAAGTGTTTTCGGCGCTGAGTAGCGCCCCACAGGATTCCTTGTAGCGTCGACTGTTCCTTTTTTTTATGTATAATGTACACATCGAAGTGGTTAGTGCTAACACTACAAAGTTCATCTTCTCTACGAGCTAGTTTATATCCCCCAGGCGCAGTTTAACGCAACGCTTATGAAATAGTATTTATGAATAGGCTTTCGGTGAAGGAAGGCGCTTGAAATTGACAACCGTAATCTTGTTCATTTAATAAGCGTACCACAGTCCCGAGCTTTAACAACTATTTCACATGACTCAAAAGCTTGCCATTACAGAACTACAATGAGTGGCAGGTTTTGTAAAGCGACAAGGCACGGCCACTCTTTGCAGACTGGTATACTTAGCTAGGGAGATTTTTTATTTGAAGTTCAAATTGTAATCCAGAAGTTGAGTAGCTTAGTCTTATTTCTTTAGAATATATTGTAATTTTTATTGCTATAATATGAGCACATTTGCCAATATGACGCTGTAAAAGTGTTACAACGTCCGTGAAACTAGAAACGAGAATGCCGAGCTCATCTTTATCTCTTGCGTGTTCTTTATTTAAATCTTTAATATTGATTAGCGCGAGTTAGGAACTAAGCTTTTTTGCCACAGAAATAAAACTTACAGATTCCTTTTAATTAAAATGAAGAATGACTGCTGTCTTCATAAATTTTCATCGTTTTCCTATAGCCCAGCTTGCCCTGGCGTGATTTTTATATGAAGGCAGAAGTCCAACGACCAAATTGTGTCTAAGCCAGAACATTTGATTGCCTTCTCTCCAAATTTTCAATTTCTGATATATGTTGTCTTGATGTGCGAAATATAGTGGAGAAAGATGAGGTTCGTTCAATTCAACAGTGAACTAAGTATGATGGTTGCTCTACACCCGCTTCACAGCCAGAACAGAATTCGGTTTTTTCCTGGAGGCGGCCATTTATGCATCCAACAATTGCTTTTCCGTGCTAGTTCACGCCCTTTGAAAATCGGCGAAGTATCCACCAAGTAACAGCTGAAAAGTGCATAATGACCTGTTTATACGTTAACTATAAAAATCAGTCAGCATCAACAACTTTATAATTGAATGCTACCCATAGAGAAAGGGGAACTTGGTAAAGAGCGGACACTCCCATAGAGCCATGCGGCCGAATTAGAGTGCAAGGAGGGCTTCCCCTCTCCTGAAATGCAGTGGGACACCAAGTGGTCGCTTATGATACTTTGCGAGTTTCGGTTCTGGTTCCGTGCGTGTAAAAATTTTTTTAGGACAAGGTGCAGCGAGTTACCGGTTTCGGTTTAAAGCGCGCGCAGTTTAAACGTTCTGACGTGGTGCAGTGCGTGCTAGGGTCCCCCCCCCCCCCCCCCCCCGCTCGCATATTGCGTTCATTTGCACTGTGGCAATGTTAAGCGAGTATTTTTTTTCCCTTTTCTGATCACGTGCATACACGCTTTTGAATAAGCACGAAAGCATACAAGACAAGCACAGACAATGGAGAAATGCTTTATTTTGTAGTACGGACGTTTTCAAAGACACACAGCGCAATACAAACTGAACGAAAGATATCCGAAGCAGACCAATCAATACAGAAGGTAGCTAAAAGAAGTACATGTACCAAACTGTTTTAAAAACAATAGGTTTATGTGTCATACACATGTGGTGCATGAAGGTAACTTATAGAGATATTTGCGCTTGAGAACAAGGCAAACCTTCCAACATAAAAATATATAAGCCGTGTGCGACATTTGCACTGTTGTGCAGACAGTGATACATGCGAAACGTAAAGGAAGTTGCATGAATACGTTTCCACTAGGCATGCAAACAAATGAACAGCATGTATACCTAACACATATAACGCGACTTGGGAAAGCTTGTGTACACTTGTGGTTATGTTGTTTGTCTCTTAGTAGAGTGCTGCACATTCTAGCTATCTGCAAGTAGGCCCCGTTTTGGTTCTTCTGTCACATTTATCAGTGACAATGCCCCATGACGACAGACGGATATGAAAAGGCACTACAAGTGATCTCACACTCTATGCAGCACACACGTCAGTGTGTTGACAGGCGGTTGAGGTAACATTTTTAGAACAGATGTAAGTACAAAGTACATATGCAAAAGCTTTGTTTGCACAAGCCAGGAGACAATTTCCATGATCTGATCCACGCGAGTTGGTCTCGCAGAAAGTTTACCAGCTCGTCATTTCTCCTAATGGCATAATGACACTTTTGGGCATTCTTTTTGGGAGATGAGCTATTGAGTGAGTCGAACACTTTATCCATACGCTCACAGAAATGGGCTGTAGCCATAGCTGCTGCGGGGAGCTCCTTTGTGTACACCATAGCCATGATTGCCACACTAACACATGCACTTAGCACCTGTACTGCCATGCTTACTTTCATGTTACAAAAAGGCTTCTGGTAGACGTGCCTCTCGGTCAGCTTAGGCGCGATTTTAAACCGCAATTCGTGAGTAGACTTATAAAGGGCCTCAATAACTTCATCTCCTATGAACAACTTGTGTGCTTGCAGGTTGTTTCGCGCGGTTTTGATTAGGTGTGGCACATCAAAAACAAAGTACACCCTTTCACCAGCAACCTCAAAATAAGGACGTTGAATTGTAATTCCAAGCATATGAGAAAGGGCAACGTTTGAGGCTCCTTGGTCACAAATTAAACGTTTAACTGCGATTCCGGCGTGTCCAAGGTTGTTTATAATTCAGGCAAGCAAATCCTTTGTAACACTTCCTAGTGTAGATACGTGTCCTATTGTAAATGCGATTGGCTGGACCCACCTCCTAGGAACACCAGCGAGAAGGACAACCATGGCTCTGTCAGCGATATCTGGCGTTCGAGTTGTTCCATCGTCAGCAAAGCCTTGCACAAGATCTTGAGTTACATCATAGGACAACTTCTTCAAAATCACTTCACCGAATATGAGTGAACACACCCCTGTCGCGCTTATCCCATATCTGCATACAAGCTGACACACACTCAATAACCCCCTGGAATCACACCTGGTGACATTCGAATATTTCCTAACCAATGCCTCAGTGAGCGCTGCATAGGCAGACAAAAAATGGGCGCTAGAAAGCGGTATGCTCTGGGGCCCCTGAAGTTTAAGTGCAATGCAAATTTCTTTAGCCATGCCGGAAGCCTTTTCCCCTGACCCCTATTCATAACTCGCACATGTGCACAAAGGAGACTGAAGACCTCTTCGGTCACGAAAGGACGAACGACACCCAAGGCCTTGGCAATCGATGGAGGTAGCTCCCTCTGCTGTTTCCACAACCTTTCAATGGTCTTGCGGCAGGAGGCGACCCTTGACTGCAGGCGTTTGATGGTGCGACGAAATTTCCGCGACGGCGACTTCATTCCTCCGCAGGGAGCTGCAATGGGAAATGCTTAATATCAATATAACAGGAATACAAAGTAGTGCGTGATGAGACGTTACATTTTTAGAATACTACATGAGCCGCTTCGTAAAAAATTACCTGCAAACACACACCTACACAACCCGGTACTGCTGTTACTAGCATTTGCCACAACATGAGCTCACGCTGACGTCACTTATGCGAGATCATTGCTGAGAATTTTTTTCTGCAGTTTTTTTAACGCTTGTGTGGCATCGTCCAATTACCTACTTTTTTATATACTACAACCTGGACACCATTACAATCATCGAAAACTCAATAAATCATACTTTAAAAAACAGTCGTTACAATCCATTTTAAAGCTCTGCACTAATACACAGCATGTTTTCTTATTGAAATTACTGCACTACAATAAAACACTTCACACCGGGGCTCACCTGTTGTCCTGTGGGATGCGGAAGAAGCTCGTTCCGGGCTTCTTGCAAGTGCGGCCGTTGTTACTTCACCACGCCACACAACAGTAGGGGTTGTACGGCCGACGACTGAACATCTGAAAAGATTATTTAGAGTCATGTCGGTGTCGTAGTGACAGCATACGAAGTTATTTTGGGGTCATTGGCAGAGACCGAATATGCAACTAGAACGACTACCCTGAGTTATGCAAACGCGATGTCGTTCGCAAAAACATCCGTACTAAAATGCACCGAATTCTGAAAGAGTGGGCATTAACCATTGGCGCGTCTTCTAACAAGTAACTCGAGCCACCCATGCCATGCATAGCTTAGGCTTTCTTGCCCTGGCCCTTCCACAAGCGAACTTGCTGCGCAGTTTCCCAGAAGCGTACTTCGAAATATTCTTTAGCAAAATAAGCAAGCCACACACACCAATGACCATCACCGAGAACTCTTTTCACTCGTGTGGAGTGCCTAGCTACGCCCAAAACGCGTTAACAATGCCGAAACCTTGGGCCTCGGGATCGTACGTTACATGCTTTTCATTTCATTTAACTTTAACCCACTTCGCTTTCAAAGAAGTAGCAACGACTCACAATTGGTACGTAACTAATTACACAAGGTCGACCCTTCTCGTTTCCTTCAGCGCGCGTCGCACCTGAACTTTCACGCGTGACTACTAGGCAAGTACATGCGCTATGCCTGCTACGCGCGCACACTTAAATCGGCAAAGGCCTCCGCTGCTAAGCCTACTACGCAGCGCTCAGAGAGAACAGAAACGTGGGTACTCACCGTGAAGTCGTCCGTTGCTCAGGCTCAGCAGGTGACACGTTCAGCAGCGGTCACACTGCCGCGACGAGAAGTGAAAGCAAACGCCCAAAACCCACTACGCGCAGCCGTTACATTTCAGATACAGCAGCCAGCCAAACCTAAGCTTACCCCAACCCGTCAACACATTGCGTACGAAAACACACCCTCACGCACCCCCTTCCATATCTGTTCTGACCGATTTGTCGATTTCCGTTCCCGCGTTCGCCTGGTGGCGATGCACGTGACAATGTTCTTTTCGCGAATTCTCAGTTCATTGTGCAAGAAAATATTTCCACACGTACAGTAAACAAACAAACAAATTGAAAAAAGCTACACATTTGCGTTTCACAACTCTCTTTTTTTGTTTTTTTTTCGCTACTTGCGCTACCTGACGGTCACTTATTACAGCTTGCGTTCTTCGGGATCACGGTCCCTATGATTTGACGCGAAAATCTCGAAGGCTGTTTGGGCGAGGAGGTGGCGGGGAGAGCTCGATCCTCTTATCGCTGAGTGTCCGCTCTTGGTCATTTTCCCTTTCTCTATGTGCTACCTGCCGTTGTGATCTGCGATTATGGCGCTTTACTGCTGACCCGCAGAACGCGGGATCCAGTCCCGGCCGTGGCAGCCATATTTCGATGGGGGGCGAAATGCTACATGTCCGTGTGCTTAGATTTAGGTGAACGTTAAAGAATACCTGGTGGTTCAAATTTGCTAAGCCCACCGCCACAGCATCCCTCATAACTATATCATGGTTTTGGGACGTAAAATTCGAAGTCTTTATTGTAATTCAATGCCATGTGACTAGCTTCTGTGGCAGAACTTTTAGTCTGTTTCAGTAGATTAATCACTACTACTCTGAATATTTGCAGCCATCACTCACAGATAAATTTATTTTCTACTTAAAATCTGCTTTATTAACGCAAGAATACTCCCTATGCGAGGTTTTCCTAAAGAAGATGATGGTCCTCTAAAAAAAGGGAGGATGTTCACTCTGATCGACTCACTTCAGTGTGAAATATCAGGGGAGCACGACACCCAGCATGAAATCCGCAACATTGTTTTCTTCTGTTGTTTACCGTATACGACAGTTACTGCTCTCCAGCTCGTTCAGCAAAGTCCTAACTAGGACTTATCTTTGTTCACTTTGGGTTTACTGTATGTTTTGCGGCATTTTCACATGTCGGCAAGTTTCATGATTGAAATACTTTTCTTTTTCCTCATGTTAAGTTGGGCCCGACTGTTTGTATTCATGTACTCATAGTGAATAATGGCGCCTCTCGTCATGACTTGTTTACTTTGGGTATAGCTTTCAACACCACTCACCAATGGTTCGAGTTTATTTCATAACTCCAGATACGTAACATTTCAAATGGTTAGAGTAATTTTACTTAACGTAATGTTCGGAATTCAGCGAGCACTTGCAAAATAAACCTTTCGCAGTGACTCTTGCGTAGAAGTTCAACTGTTTAATTGAAATTCAGAGGCGGTGAACCATGAATGTAAAAATCGGTGTTATATTCGGCAGAGGTAACTGAAATTGAGGGAGGAAAACTGAAAACCACCCTAAGATATTCACAAGGAAATCCATAAGGATTGCCTTGCGGATATCTTAGGGTGATTGTAAATGGCTCTTGTAAAGCCTTCTGCCAGTTTGCGGGATTCCTCAGGACTGATTTCCGATGACTAAAATTGAGTGCGATGTGACGTGCTTTGTTCTTTTTCTATGACCCACATTATCTGAATTTTCTGTAAGAAGTGCACCGGCACTATACAAAAATGGTAAAATCTCTAAACCGCATGACTTAAAAAGTGTCGTTTTGTGCCGGCCGAGGTTTCTATCCATGACGCGTATTCCAAGATGTTTTCCATTGCAACGCAGGTAAAAAAAGACAGAGAAGAATAGGGTCAGGAGAACTGACTCGGGTGTTCTCTTAACCGCTGGCAGTTTCTGGCAGTGCGTTGGACACCATCGACGTCCTGATATTTCCAAATCACTCGGCATGTTGTACATTTCTACAAATGACATGCGAGAGAAATCTGTTTATCCACTTTATCGGCACTTTTCTCAGTATCTTGAATCGCAGCTTCAAATGTAGTATCAAATGGCACAAAGGGAAATTTCTTCATTGCGACTAACCTGGCCACATATTTTCTTCTCTTATTTATCCGTACAGATATCTCTCGGTAAATGCCACTGGAATGTTACGGTATCAACGTTAGTAGGACACACGAACAAGACACTTCAAGCAAAACAATTTTGCTGCCTCCTGGAGAGGCAATACAAGCGCACTGCATCAGACTGCCGCTGCTTACTTCACTTTGAAGCGATGCAGGTGTATCGTTTAAATATCCACACACGCACGCACAGACGCAAACACACACACACACACACACACAAACACACACACACAAACGCGCGCACACGCACACACACGCACACAGACACACACATACACACGCAGGCATTCAGTACAGGCTGCTTCATTCTGCCTTCCTGTCTGCATTCCTTTCTGCGTTCGTCTTCTAAAAATAATTGTACGCCTTCAAAAATCTGTAAAAGACCGCAATGCTTAGCTAGTATTTTTGTAAAAACCACATGGATCTGTTCGCAAAAGGCGACAAACTTTTCTGCCATGCACCAACAGCGTGGTATTGTCGATAGAGCTATGTCAAGTCGATAAATGGTGCACATAATTCAACACGTAGAGAGATATCTGACATCAAACAAAACAGCAAACATCCTCGTGGTGAAATCGACAGTTCCCCTTTGTGATGAGCCGCCACACGGTGCCCTGTCGTCGCCGGGTATAACAAACCGGAGCCTATGACAACCCGCCTTCTTGAACTTTAGAAAACTTTATTTCAAAAGTAAATTGTTTACTTCGAACATGCATACAAGTTCGCCAACAACAAACTCCTATCAGGAGCTTGAAGTACCAGAAATGAAGAAGAAACTGGGTGGGATACGTAGGCAACATCGTATTAGCTTTTGTTTAAAGCACAACAACGATGACTTCCAAACACGGACACCAGAGATCCTGGTCGAACTCAACACTGTCACGTGAAGCATGGGCAGCCACGGCAGATCAAACGAGATTTTGCTTCTCGTGAAAGGAACCAGATGAAGGCAACATATCGCTCAGGTGTATACGCACCTTCAAGTACGTGGCAAATAATAAACCTTCTACTGTATGGCCAACAACATTCCATCCTAACGGTAAGGCGTGGGCGCAGTAACAAGGAATTGACTGCGTAGGCAGTAGACGACAACAACATACAAAACTGTCGCTTCTTCGTAAACTATAGCTGCTCTTTGAAGGATATCGGATTGTTGTGGACGTATACGCGAGCAGACGCGTTGACGCCGTCACCTAGTGAGGAAGTCTTTTACCAGAGACAAGACATTCGGTCATTCGTAATTTTTCTTAGCAAAGGACACTGAGAAAGAACTGACGCACAGAAATGTTTTAATCACGTCTACAAATAACTTCTACATTAGTATTTAAGGCTGCAGGTGGCATGAAAAACAAGAAAATAAATTTGCCCCTGTGATGAGGCGGTTTGGCGTAGATACTGATTTTATGAAAGTGCGCATTTGTAGCAGCATTTCATTCCGAAGGGTAGAAGGGGTGTTAATGGATGTCGTGACTTAGTTTCTGCGGTTTCTTTTTTCTGCCAATATGAGAAAAAATTCGTACAGAGAGTTAGTCATTAAAAGTGTCAAGTGCCTCACACCTTTTTATCTCGTGTCAGCCTCAAAGC
>JALIZH010028506.1:0-26996 GCA_030522465.1 Rhipicephalus appendiculatus | reverse complement strand
CACCATGTGCCACAAGATGCGCGTACTTATCCTCGTTTTTCTTAACTTTTTGCGCATGCTCCCTAAGCCGGTCATTTAGGCATCTCTCGGTTTGCCCGTGGTACACTTTTCCGCAAGATAATGGAATGGAGTATAGAACCCCTGTGGAGCACTTAACGAAGAGCTTCTCATGTTTTTTTCTGGCAACCGCGTCTCTTGCCATTGCAAATGCGCGGGCACAAATTGCCGAGTTTGTCTGGCGCCGAAAAGACCAGCGGCACACCATGTCTTGCAGCCACCTTCTAAAGGTTGTGGGAGAGCTTATGCAAGTACAGCATCACTTGAGGCTTGGAACCCGATGGATCCCAAGCAGCTCCATCCCTTTGTGTTCCACGTTTCAGCTTCTGCATTAGTGACTCGGCGACCGTGTGAAATCATCAACATGTCTGTCATTAGAAGCTTACTTTATTGAAAAAATCAAGGATCGTTGTGTTAGCGAGCCGTCCGTGATGTTGTATCAAAAGGAAATATCTTTTCTCGAGGCAAGGTGTTAGTGCTCCTAGCGGCTTTATCTCTTTCTTTTTTTTGTAACTTTGTTGGGTCGTGGCTGGTTCCTGTATCGCTTGTTGATTCTTTGCACATGCGCACTATTGTTGATCATTTTTTTTTGCGCATCTTCCTGTACGTATAAATGAAGGTCATTCACGCACAATAAACAGTGTGTAGTGAGCGCTGTGTGTGTGGTGTGTGTATCCTGAGTGCGTGTGTGAATGTGTGAGTGTTACGAGTGTTTTCCAAGTTGCGCTAAATTTTACTTTCAAAACCTCGTGGTAAGTAGCCGGTTTGGTTTGTTTTGTTCACTGATGCGACGCCTCGTTCAGTTCTCGTTGTTCTTCAAATTCAACCTTTGTCGCCACGTTGTTTCTGTACGTATCATTAATAAATACACATCGTATGGGCGGACTGATATTTAAATGTTCCGAACTCGCACGGCGAGATGCCGGCACATGTAGCGATCTTGCTACCGCTGATTACACGTGCCATCGCCGAACAATTAAGTGCCACCAAGAAAATCAGTTGTGGCATTAATATTGCAGATGGAATCCCCTGATAAGGAAATCGCCAAACGTACGGGTGAATAAACTGAGAGCTAGCGCCGCACCGCCGATGCCATCCCGCGACGTCCGTCGATCTGCGCTACCCGCTGCTGTTTTAGCAACTTCAAATTCGCTCGCTAACCTGCTTCAAACTGTACAAAGCTGTAGTGGGAGTATGTTAGCGCTTTAGTGTTTCAGAAAGAATCCGCACGATGTATTTAAAAGCAGAGAAGCGCCGACCCCGTTAGATAGGCATGTCAGCAAGGCCTCGCGGGGAATGAGTAAAACCGCGTTGCGGGCGAGTTTTTGTAGGTATTTGAGCACCCCACCACACCGCAATTCTTTTTTGACATATCTTGAAGCTCCGGCCACCACAAACATGCGTCGGACACTGCTTATTTCACTTCGAAGACGTGAACAAAGCGGGGACACACGAACAACAACGTACAAACCTACGGCGGACGTCTGCTCACTGCCCCGAGAGTAACGAGCAAGTTCGCCACCACTGGCGCTTCGGTCGGCGTGCACTAGGCGTATGTACACGGTCCTGCATATATACACATACGCTGCGGTTGCGGAACCTGTCGCGAGACGGGGCCGCGCTCGAGTAAATTGGCAATCCAAGAATGCTTCTCAGGCGACTCGTCCCGATGCGAGGTTGTGGTGTTATATACCTGTGACTTCTATATATGTAAGCGCTCTTTCTCGGAGGCTGCGGCAATTATGCGTTCCGTGTATGTGCGCGCGTGCAGGCGTGATTGCACAGGCCTCAATCTCTCGGGCTACGCGGCTTTGGGAAAAGATTGCTCATTGTCATCGACGTCATACGTATGCCCTTGTCATTATTTTTTTCGTTATTTATTTATGCCACGCTTCAAAGTCTTAAAACGCACAGAATGTTCTGCGCGTATATATAGAGGGCTTAATTAAAGTTTAATTATTGTTTCGAGAGTCACAGGTATACAGCTGCACGATGCTAGGAATCTTTGTGTAGACAGACTTGGACGGTGCCTGTACCACCCGAGTTCGGGCTATTATAGGTCACGTTAGAAGATGACGTAGGGTTATTGTGACATATTCATGGTGCCGTATGGATTAAATGATGACGACAACGTACGCTTTCGGTGTGTGACCTTTCTTTCAACTTGTATGTGACAAACTGTATTATGCGCTTGAATATGCCACGCGATCATAATTCCAGTCTGGCTATTACTTACACGAAAACTCAGTAAGCTGAGTGTTCGTCTTGAGATACGTTCATAAGCTGAGTGTTCGTCTCGAGATACGCTCATATGCACCCAAAAGAGGCCACTCTGCTTTGCGTGGCTTTAACGAAGTCATTTTCCTTTCACATCGGAATGACTGCAAACCCTCGGAAGCGGAATTTTAAGGGCTCGCTTTTTCTTTGTTAGACACAACATTAATGATATATATATATATATATATATATATATATATATATATATATATATATATATATATATATATATATATATATATATATATAATTTCCAATGAAGTTGCCGGTTATGTTAGCTTGGTTGATCGCCTGGGTTGCTGCTCCAGGGGTCGGGTGATGACGATGATACACACTATGATCAGATAAGCACACAAATCTCAATGCACCCCCCCCCTCCCCCCCCCCTCCCATGGGGCCTGTAAGGTACCTTGAAATAAATAAATAAATAAATAAATAAAATAATAGGTACGGTCACAAACACACACATATACACAAAAGAGTTTATCATAAAGTTTCGTTAAGTCGAGTGGTCCTCAAAAACATTAACAGCGCGTTCGTTTCACGCATCGCGCAACTGCTGTTTTGCAACGGGCCAAGAAGGTGCCGCAGCTCCAAGCTGAAGCCGTGTTGCAATGCAGTGGTATACCTCCAGAATATGTCGCTCTGCGTCGTAACGGAAACAGTCACACAGGACGTGTTTGAAGTCATTAATGAGAACTAACATACCATCAATGCAAGGAAAGTATAGGGAATGTTATTTGTAAGAATTGTGATATAAATGAGAAAAAATTAAACTGAGCGAAATGATAATTTGCTGCCGTCAAATAACGCGTCCGATGCTCTAACGACTGAGCTACTGCGACGTTCATCCCCCCCGTCCACAACCTTCTTTGTGACAACTATGGCAGTGAGGGGACACTGCAACGCATCTTCTGCGACTGTCATCGCTACAATGGGAAGAAGTAGTCGCTCTAGTACACCTTGACCACAAACCAACGTCAGCAGCAACCATTTCAAAATGCTGTCTTGAGAAGTGTGTGTGCGGACGAACGCGACGAAGGCACTGTTAAAATTCTTGGAGGCGACACACTGGCACCGCTTGTCATAGACGAATAGTCATGTCATGACTGTGAGGACGTGTGTACTCCCCTTTCTCTTTTTCTCTCTACCTCTATCTTTCAAACTCCCCAACCCTTTCCCCAGTGTAGGGTAACATACCAGTTATTCTAGACTTACTATCCCGGCCTTTCCTCTCTCTCCTATTCTTCTCTCAGCTATATGTGAACGCTGCATTTACAAATCATTTGTATATTTTAAAGTGCACGTGCGATTTCGCATACATGGCAATAACATGCTTACTAATTTCCTGATTACAATATGCTTTTGTGCGCTCACGTTGCTGTAGCGGGTTGTCAAACCCAGTGAGTTCATCGAAGTGTGCTAAATATAAATCGACCACAGCGGCTATCTCGAGACGTGCATTTGCGAAATTCCGTTTTAATATTTTCATTTTATATGCGTAATTTTCCGATATAAAACCGGCAATGCGAGATTACGTGAAACCACGAGATGATTTTCTAATGTTTGCCTGCACAATCTTAAACAAAAGATAATGCGAGTAAACAAATTATTAGCTTAGTAAGAGACATTTTATGCCGATTGAATGCATTTTTGTCACGTTTTGCCTCTTTCGAACGCCTCTGTTAAAAAATATTTTCCGTTTAGATCACTCCACTTACAAAACTATACTTTTGATAGAATGTGTAGGTAGCTTTACAGAGCAACAATATTCCACGCTGCCGTACTCATAATGGAATACTTTATTAGAACACTGTAAAAAAAAATTCAGTGAGCAGGATTTTCGATCATTTTTAGCGGTTCACGAGCTCAGTAGTAGCAACTGCGCATTTTTTCACGCACGAACTTTTTCAACAGTCGCGAAGTTCTTTTCCAGAAGAAATCAACAGCTGCCCCGGTTCTCGTCAATGAAAATAGGAGAAAAGTTGGGGCACCTACGCACTAGTGGTGCGAAAACTGAGGAAGCGACGAAGCTGGTGGCGTTGCTCTCCTCCTTTCCCTCCTCCTCACCCTCATTTCCCTCTCCCACCCATTGCTATACTATGCAAGACTATGCTATACTTTACCCTCTCACTTCCATATTTTCCTCTTCTTCACCCTCACTTCAGTTTCCTACCCCTTGCTATACTATACTATACATGGCTATGCTTACTCTCTCTCTTTTCTATCTCTTTTTTGTGCCTGTTTATTTCTCTCTCTTTCTTTCTGTCTTTTTCTTTATCTTTGTTCCTATCTTTTTCTCTCTTTCTTCCCCGTTCTTCTCTTTATTTCTATCTTTCTCTTTCTTTCTATCTTTCTGTACTCGTTCTCTCGCCTTCTATCCTTTTCTTTCTTTCTACCCTTCATTTATCTCTATTTCTGTCTTTCTGTCTCTTTGTTTCTCTCTCGCTCTCTGTACTCGCTCTCTTGCCCATCAGATTTATTACTCTACGCTGGACAAACTGGCGCACTTGTTCTATACTCGCGGACAACTTTTTTGGCAATGAAGGGAAAGCTACGGGGGGCGGAACTACTGCACATGTACTCCTCCGCGAAATAGTCCGGTTCGGCTCGCGTTTCGAATGACGGCCGTGTTCGAATAATAACATTGCATACAATTCGCTACGTCTGCTTAGACAGCCATGTGTGAGTGAAATTCGTCACAAGCTCCTTCAGCGAGTCGTCCGAATAGCTGGAGGGTGACGAGCGCTCACCTAGATACGAAGACGCCATTTTGACTGCGAGGTGCACGTAAAACGTGCGACGTTTTCACGTGTGCTAAAACGCGAAGTGACACTGCCTAAATTAAAACAAATATTAATATCTCCTTGGTGCATGCTGAGTCTCTTTATAAACAGCATCCCGTAGAAAATAAAGTAATGTTGTGTTTTATGATTTTCACGTGGAAAATACGGACGCAGCTGTGGGACTATATTCTTCAGCGGTGGCACACGCCCACTTTGGCTCCGTAGCCTAGCCTTCATTGCCAGGAAAAGTTGTCCGCGACCATAGCAGGAGATGAATAAGCGGATGAAGAGAGCCCGCGCCGGTTCACGATGATGGTAGTTTTCAAGTCACCCCACGCGGCATGACGAAAAGCTTGACGGCTCCACTCTTAAACAAAAGTTCGTTTTTATATTAGGTATACATGGTAGCAAAGTCAAAACGTGACGTTTTGCCCCGTGTCTCACTTTGCCCCGCGTTACTCTACGGGGTATTTAAGGCAACCTCAGCGGGAGGTGAGATGCGGGTATTCCGTACAGGCGAGGTCAGAGTAAATCTGTTTATCTTCGGGCGACAAGGACACCGAGACGCACATTTAGACGCTCGCACTTTCGTTGATATAAGTGCGTGAGCTGAGCTCCCTTTGTTCTTGACTTCTAAGAAACGCGCTGAATCTGTGCGCTGATGAGGTAGGTATGGGTATATCCGCTGTGAGTAAGCGATGTTCAAGGCAGGCAAGTTTGCTTTCCTGGCGCTTTTCCAAACAAAGTGAGCAGGTTATAAGCTTTGATTCACACCTTTGTCTCCAGACGATTTTTACTCTTGTTTTGTTTGTTTTATTGCTTCTGGTGCTCACCAGTGCTTTCCAGAGTCCGCCGCGGTGGTACCCTTGTTATGGGGCTCAGCTGCTGACCCGAAGGTCGCGGGTTCGATTCTAGCCGCGTCTGTCGCATTTCTATATGAAGGTGAAATGTTAGAGGTCCATGTACTGCACGATATCAGTGAGAACAGGTCGAAATTTCTGATGCCCTCCTCCACGGTGTGCCTAATTTTCATACCGGGGTTTTGGTACTAAAACGCCTGATTATTATTATATTATTATACAGTGCTCACAGAGTTGTCAATGCTAAACAAGCGCACGAAAACCAGACGTACTTAGCTTTTACGTTGTTCAAAGTGCCCGTTTTATTTTTAAATGTTTAGCTTAGTCTATACAGCATCAGAATGAACACCAAGAGATCGGAAGCGCGGCAAAGTATGGCAAACGGTTAGGTGCAGCGACTAAATTAAAAAAAAAGCAAAAAAAATGCAAACATAATATTCAGTGAGCTCGCGAAAGATAGGATGGGTTTGAAATTATCGGTTGAGCTCGGCTTCGTGCCGCAGAGCATAGAGTTTTTTATAAGTACACTAGCGCGAACTCTGGCGCTAGTATCTATGGGAGCTGAAACGCATGTCGCTTCAGCCAGCATGAGAATGATGGGCAGTATACGGATTTGTCTAAACTTCATTCTTTCGGCTCCGTTTGGCTCCGTGTGGCCCGCCTTCGCTTTGTCGTAAGACGAAGTTCAGAAACCGTTAAGCAGGTCCACTTCACGACCTTGACCTTTTTTAGGCTCACTAATTCAAACCTGGTCACGAAGTTCCCAACGATCTATTCTTTTATCCGAAACAAAGCCAAAACACAACAATAAAAAAAAAAAAAAGCCACAAGTGCGTTCGAAGCCTCAAACACGAAGATTAGGCAAATCAGTGTACTACCCATCATTCCCATGGTGGTTAATGATTGCAGCGCCAGAGTTCCCTCTAGTAAATATTGTAGGAAAACTTAGAATAACAGAGAACTGAGCTAGTTGGTACGTATTCATTCTAAAAAGACAGGGCGTGCAAACACGGACGCAAGAATGAAGTCAAGACACCATAAACGGCTACTAACAACTGAAGATGCGCACAACGGCGGAAAAGAAAGAAGGCACGCAAACTTATCTGCGCATTCCCTTTCAATATGCGTTTGTGGCGTCTTGACTTCTTTCTTGTGTCCGTGTTTGCACGCCCTGTCTTGTGGGAAAGTATGCCGCAGAAGAAGTAAGACAGACTGATGGTGGTCATGATATCTACGTGAACTACTATATGTATAAAGCCGCTATAGGGTTTTATTATTTCATTGACCCTTGTTTTTTAAAGCAATCAGCCTTCTTGTATAGATACTTCATGCGCTTTCCAGAATCAATGTTTATAGGTGTTTAACACTTCTTCCGGATATCTTGGGTCATCAGGTCGGAGCCTTATTCAAAACCAAATTTGGGACCAACTTGAGTCTCTGGGTACACCACACTTCTTCAATGAATATATTTCGTGTCATGAATAGTACGTGTCATTTCCTTTCGTTCTGCTTCGTTTTCTTTTTCTGTGTCCCTTCAATGATGCTCTTTGGGGCCAGTTGACAAGGGGTATAACATCGGGTAAGTACAGTTCTATTGCAGCAACTATCACGACATGTAAGACATGATCCACGTTGTCGTAATTACATAGATTAAATCGAGAATGAAATTAACGTTGCCAACTATCTTCGAAAGTAGGATGCAATGCCGTTTTCTTTTTTTTTACACGAAAGTGTTTTATGCCGGGGTCCACCAAGATTTGAGTGACGTATTTCCGTCACGAAAATGACGTCGAAAAAATACGCATGATCAGAAGAAAAAAGTTCCGTCAACGGGAGTCGAACCTACGACCTCTTGGTCCGCGACGAGAGATGCCGGGCACGCTATCCACAACGCTCAACGTTAGAGGTCTCAGGGCGAGACGTAAACAGCGTCAGCTACGACGCGTAATGTTGGAGTAGGATTTAGACCTCTTTGCGATTCAGGAGACTAAAATAGAGAGTGAGAGTCAGACTGATGGTATGGTTGCACAATTTAGTGACCGCTACAGTGTATGCCTTAGTCACGCTGTTGGCACAACGGCTGGTTGTTGTGTATTTATTAAGAAAGGTTTAGGTATTGTGGTACAAACAGTGATAAGTTGTCAGAGTGGACGATTTGTTCTGTGCGATTTTCTGCACGATAACCTGCAAATACGAATGATATGTGTGTATGCACCAACAAAAATAGATGACCGGTTGACCTTCTTTAACGAAGTGTCACAGTGCATGCAAACAGATAGGTGTTTGATCATGTTGGGCGATTTTAATTGCGCTTTGAACGCGGAAGATCGTTCACGCGATGGATATAGGGCTGACAAGAGCGTAGTGTTCCTGAAAGGAGTCATTGGAAAATCCCTTGTAGAAGACATTGCACTGCGCCACGGTCACATACTCTGTAGGCTTTAAAAAAAGCCTTTTATATCTACCACTATCCTGTCACAGTGCTCTTGCTAAAGTGAAGTAATGCATTATGACCGTGAAATGCACGATTAATTCTTTCAAAGCATCGTTTCTACGCGTTCGTCCCATTCGGCGTGTTTCGAATAGGAAAAGTACAATTTTGTCGACGCATTAACACACTGCCAGGTGGCGACTTTACCCATAGCGTCTTTCTCGCTCATAGCATCCGTCCATACCAAAAATAGCCCTACGACGCGCGAGTGCTTGGCCTGGCTGTAACTCCGCGTTCCTATCTCGCCCCGCGAAAAATTGCAGCCGGCCAACGGGGAAGACACGACGCGCGTTGCGTTTCCCTCTGGTCTGGCAGCGTTGTTCAATATAACTCTAACATGCCGCGAGTAGGCGACCTTAGCCCAAGTTCGGCGTGCAATCAGTGGCGCTGTTCTGGCTGTCACACCGCTTTCTCTAATTCCGCTCTAACCGTACAGCTACCCCAAGCATGTATGACCACAAGGGCCTCTTTAGTCATTGATCATGGACATTAGTCGTCCGGATACAGATGTACCACCAAGCGTCAACGTGGATGCATCCACGTTAAACGGAGCCCTAACTGTCAAACACTAATAGACGCTGTGCAAACTATTTTGTATCAATGTACAGTAAACATTCAACTACTTCTGTAAGGACACGTTTCACTTTCGTGTTATACCGATTCCTATGACGGAGGGATCAACCATGTTTTTTTTTTGTCATTCACTGATCCTTCCTTTATTTTTTTCCTTTTTGCTGAGTTTTCAGGTTAGCCATCCGAGTCAAAGTTTATTATGAGTACTTAAAAAAAAAGAAAAAAAAAGGAGTTCCTGAACTATAGAAAAAGCTCTTAAAGTAAGAAGTTCATAAGAGCAAATACTAGTCCATTATTATACCGTATCGATATTGCTATTGTGACGGTGGTCTGACGCCGGACAACAATACTTACATAAAAAACAACATTGAGTTTGCTTCCGGAAATATCACTCGGCAAACCACGAACTCACTGGACACACTTCACATCCTTTACGCAGGCCCGTAACCAGGAGGAGGGGGTTAGGAGCCCGGACCCTCCCCCGATATTCTGATAGAAGGGGGTGTTTTACCGAAAATAGATAATGAAAATAAGTGGCTTTTTTTAAGTAGTCAAGGGCTTCAGCAAGTGCTCCCCCCACTCCCCCCCCCCAAAAAAAATTGAAGGACACTTTGTACATTCTAAAGTGTGTTCGGCGAAAGCGTGTGGCCATTCCACTGATTATGCCATGTCTTTTTTTCTTTCACACTCTCAGTGGGATAACACACAAAGCGAATGTGTGTGTGTTTTCTTTTTTAATTTTTACCGCGAGTCGCAGCGAGACGCGAGACTAATCTTCCTCCGTTCGCATGCGTTAGTATTTTCTCGCGCTTTGTGCATTGTGCAAACGCCATAGCGTTCCAGCGCTTAAATTGACGGGCCTTTTGTAAATTCGAAGGTGTATTCCGTGAACGCCTGTGTCCATTGAGACCGCGTCGGTCAGAATGATTGCAAACGCTGGGCACAGCGAAGCTACGCAAGCAAAGAGCGAGCGCTGTAGAGTCCGACGCGACCGGCGTCCGTTTGCGCATCCCGGCGGCCACCTGGCTCCGTGCCAGAGCTCGGATGGACGGGACGGATGGACACGGACGGACGGACGGACAGACGGACAGACGGACAGACGGACAGACGGACGGACGGATGGACGGATGGACAGACGGACGGACACCGGACGGACGTGAGCATGAGACATTAAAGGCTTTCGCCCTAAAATTCTTGGCTATGGGCCAACCTTTACGTATTAGCCTGCTGGTGGTGTCGGGCAAGGCAACCTCAGCGCTCCAACTAGTTAAAAATGTCCACGTCGAGTGATTAGTACTTAATTCTAACGAAATTAAAGGGTCTAAAAAAAGTTATCAATAATATGAACATTGAAATTTTTAAAAAAGTTAATATATTTGCAGTATGGGTTTGTTTATTAGTCAGTTGCGGCTGTGGTTATTCTCAAAAGCCTGCAACCAGGCCCGTAGCCAGGGGAGGTGCCCCTAGCACCCCCTCCCCCCTACGTTATTTGGAAGGGGAGGGGGGGGGGGGTGTTTTACCGAGAATAAATAATAAAAATAGGTGTTCTTCAAGGCCTTCAACAAGTGGCTCCCCTGTAAAAAATTCCTGGCTACGGACCTGCCGGCAACCTACGCATCGGGCGTACTGGACCGCATAGCATAGTATATTTAGAAAACAGTGAAATCCATCAAAACAAGAACAGCGGTTTACTAATGGAGTTGTATATCAAAATTTAACTTGCATCTTCAGTTAAAACCTGACCGCACGGAGCCTTTAGTCTTTGAAAATTTTCAGATGGACAGTTCTGCCATCGAAAAAAAAAAAACAAAAACAAAAAAAAAACATAACAATGCATATGACCATCAATGGACAGCAAGCGGCTTTCTTGTCGATGTTTGCACTAATTTTAAGTGTGTTGACATTAGATCAAATTTCATTAATGAATGGAGGCAGTATGTAAAGGTTAGATTACGCTGCTTTATTTAAATGTTTAGTGTGTTCTATGCTGACGTCAATCGTGCAAACCAACGAGTTAAAAAAAAAAGAGGGGAGGGGGATTAAAAAAACAAAAAAACCGCCAGGCCTGCGCGGAACGCGCAGCACAGTCACAGCGAAAGCTGGAAGGGCGACCTTTCTAGAGCCTTTTTTAAGCACTCTTGGGGCAACTACTACAAGCGCACTTACATGGTACCCACTACGCCATAAATAATCATAATTTTTGTGTAGTGGGGAAGCGTCTACTATACCAATATTCTTCATTCTTCGGAAAAGTGCGGTACCCGCTACACACTTGTAACGCATTATGTGCACTTTGTTGCTCCCGTGACTGACGACGATGAAGAATTATGCCATTTTGTAATGGGTAGGAGCATTGAACGACCCACTCGTTACGCAATTCGTATTGTGTGACGCCTGGTTGTTACTTAATCCAGTCCCTCGTCCAACAACTACCTTCCGGCGCCACATTGAAGAAGCAGATGCCGCACTCCCGACAGGCTCCCTGGTGGCGTATACTGATGCGAGCTGCACGGACACGCAGGTGGTTACGTCAGTCGTGGTGCCGGGGCACCAAAACTTGTGTGCCAATCAATTGTACCTCCTGAGAGCTCCGGTTCCATCGGTCAGTGCTGAACTTCTGGCAATACGAGACGCAACAAAGTTGGTGAGCGCGGCTTCCACATCGTCATCATCCTTTACTATAATACGCACCGACACTACATCAGCCATAAAGGAGCTCCGCAAGGTATATAACGCTCACACTTTCGCAGACGACATACAACGCATAACTGCACAGATGCCTGGCCAGATAAGGATACAGTGGATACCACGGGACACAATTACTGCTCACATACAAGCTGACACCGCCACCTACAGTGAGCTACCACGAACTCAAGAAGCGCCTTTCCCGAGTGATCCTCGGGGTGATTTCCTCCACCGCAAGGAGATTCTCCGCCGCACCACACGAGATTTAATTCCACCGTGTGGTTCAAACCTCCCAGGCGGACTTACCGGCCAGGAGGAAGTGGTGTTGCGGAGACTTCGTGTGGGGGGCGGCACTTACTCCGTCGGTCACATATGCCTGGCCACAACATCTGCATGGATCATTTGGGGGGTACTTGCCCATTCTGTGCCACTGAAGCGTCCGCGGCTACAATCAAGCACCTGTTGTGGACATGCCCTGGCCTGAACCAGATACGACGGCGGTACCTGACAACAGTGGGCCTCCATCCGACGAGACCACCAGATTATGATTTGTGGCTCTATGGGCCCCACCATAGAGCACTGTTGATGTACATAGCGGAAACCGGCCTCTATCTGTATATTTAACTATATATGCCGTTGGGCAAACTCTCGAAATAAAAAAAAACTGTTCTAAAACGCTTTACAACACACGTTAACGCGATTTCTTACCCGACATGAAGCCTGCATAGGATCAGTTTGCACCGCAGTTTGAAGCAGTGGCGTAGCTCAGCGGTAGAGTGCTGGGCTGCCACGCAGAGGACCCGGGTTCGATTCCCGATCTGTCATGGGTGATTTTTTATTTATTTAGTTTTTTTCTTATTTCGTGCGATATTGGTTACGGACACCGGCGGCGGCGGCGGCGGCGGCGGCGGCGGCGGCGGCGGTGGCGGCGGCGGCAGCAGAGGCGGCGGCGGCGGCGGACAACTACGCCGCAAAAACGACCCTTGTGGTGATCTCATGACAGCTTTCGCTGTAGAAAAAAGAGGGGAGGGGGGTTGACTAGTGTTGAAGGGCCCCTTTAAACGCATGAAACTGTCGCAGAAACACAATCGATCTCGCCTCCCAGTAGACACTTTCGTAAATTTTCTTTACGCCCCCCTTTACCATCAATGAGCACTGCTTACGACGTACAAATCAGCGTCACTAAACGCGAATGCTTCTGAAAGACGTCCGCCGCGGTGGAGCAGTGGTTATGGTGCTCAGTGGTTATGGTGCTCAGCTGCTAACCCGAAAGTCGCGCGTTCGATTCCGGCCGTCGCATTTCGATGGAGGCGAAATGCTATAGGCCCGTGTAATGTGCGATGTCAGTGATTGTTAAAGGACACCAGATGGTCGAAATTTCCGGAGCCCTCGACTACGGGGTCTCTCATTATCATATCATGGTTTTGGGACGTGAAACACCAGATATTATTATATTGTTGCTTCTGAGAGACGTGACCGTTGTCGCGCTCATACCTTTGCCACAGCCCACCTCTGTATTAAGGATGCGCCTCGTTATACCTGTATAATGGGAGGGAAATTGAAGTCAAATCAGGAGAATACAAAGAAGTCGAGTCCACAAGCTACAACTTAGCGCATTTAAGGTGACACAAATATCAGAATGGGCCCGCAAGAAGCGCTTGACTGTGGAGACGGCTCCGTGTAGCATACTTATGTGAAGCATTACAATCGCTTCACGTCGCAAGATGTATTAAACTTCTTGTGATGACAAACAGCGTGAACTGGTGTTCACTTAATCATCGGCTTTCATTACACAGTCTCTGTGACTGACCCACCTTTTTCTACATAATCTTTTTCTCTTGGATCAACCCACGGAGGTAACTCGACGCTATGTTCGAAATGGACAGCCCCCGGGAGTATGGGCAGAAGGCATTTCCTTTTAAAAACAGGAAACAAAGGAACATCAATATCTCTCCAAATTCAAAAAGCATCGGTTATACAGCAACAATCCTGAACTTCAAGAAAGGATCGTGGTTGGAAGTCATCAGAAATCGTCAAGCAAGGAATGCCACAAGGAATGCTTGTATTCACCTGCTGTTTCTGCCCTTGACGAAGGCAGGCGCTTGTCCTGTCTCTCACTTGTGTTCGTCTTTTTTCAGCGCAAAAATCACGATGTCATGTAATCACCAACTCGCAGGCAGGTTTCCTTGTCTAAACATTTGCTCCTGGACTAGACTGAACGTAAAGAGAAGATATATTTCGGTATTTCAGTCTGTATGTACCTTTTGCGCCGTCTTTTATTTTGTACCAATACCAGACGAGGTAGCTTCACTGCGTGTTGTGTTGCTATGATGGAGAACTCCAATTCTATTCCCGACCGCTGCGACTGCATTTAGATGCGGGTGAAGCGCAGAATCGCCCGCGTACCTATCGGAGTGCGTTAAAGAACCCCAGGTTCTTTAACGGTGGGAAACTCAATCCGGAGTCCCACACCACGACGTGCCTCATAATCCTATCGGGTTTTTGGCACGTAAAACTCTAACAATTATTATACAATAATTAACGCTACCGGTGGGCCTCGTGGTCATGTCTTTCTTTTGGAAAGCACAACCTCATTTTTTTTCTCGCTGATATACGCTTCACTAATCTAGCATTTAATGGTCAATCTAACACGCAGTGTATATTTATCGAACTTTGCCGAAAACTCGAAAGGCAACCATGACGTTCTTGTTCAGCGTAAACGATTTTCGTCCGAATGTTATCCCGAAATTAGGTACGCCTTTCTTCATAAAGTATATAAAGGTGCGAATTCGTGACAAACTAACGCTTTTATTTGCATCACGAACGTATTTTCTGCAACTATAGAAAAAAAAAGAGTTCTATAAAGAAACATGAGCAATAACGTGTGGCCTGTTTTCTGCAAGAGATGATGCTCTACATTTGAGAGTAATCTGTGCATGCAGTCCAGGCAATCCACCTCCAACATTACTGGTGTCGCAGGGCACTTCTTTAAAGATGAATCATGGTGTCATGAGTCACAAATATTTTTGCCTGCTTTGCGACTAAGTGAACTTTTAACGCGGTAGCGTTAAAGAGCCCCTTTCGCAGATATTCCGGCGTCGGTGTCAGCATCGTTGGTTGTGAGCGAGAAACCATCATCTTGTCCAGGACCGAAAAATCGAGAGAGATGCCGATAAAATAAATAATATAAATGTTCGGTTCGAAGTGAGAATCGAACCCAGGCCATCTGCGCGGCAAGCCGATGTTCTACCACAGAGCCACGTCATTGCTGATTCGGAAAAGAAAAAAAAACACTATATGATTGTCCTCTAGTGGAAGGAGTCTCTTTAACACATGTAATATTGCGTGACAGAATCCTAGAATTGCACCAGGAGTCAAAACATGTGAATTGCACAACGAGTGGGTGCAAGCTTTAAAGCTGCCCATCCATTACAAAGTGCGCAGCTATACGCAAGTGCTCGTAGGACCTTACGCACGAGTAGTGGTTACTTCGCCAATTAGCAAAAGGAAGAATTAAGGTGTAGTGGGCACTTAGCAACTGTACATCCAGTAGACATTCTAGGACTGTTTGACACGGCCAATGTTACGCGCACAAACATCCCTTTCCTTGCGGGATGGTTGAAGGAAATGCGCACGGGGCCCGATTACGCTATCGCGTTCTATACTCTTGAAGGTGAAGCTCAAGCGTCCTCCAAGTTTTTAACGCATTAAAGAAATTTATGAGGCCTTGTTTCATTCCACAACCATCGTTCAGCACCATGGCCTGATCATTTTCTTCTGTGTCGCTATAGGCGCCTCCTCAGCGGTACGTTTACGAGACGCCCGTGTTTTTCCTGCGGCTGATTGTACAGCAAGTAGGACCTCAGAGGGCGGAGTTTGACCTAGTGATATGCATAAGAGCTCTCGCTTGCATGAGAAACAAACGAGGAAAAAAATAATTCCATGGTCCACGGTTTCCTGCTTAGATGTGGGCCTGCCGTCAAGCGTGCAGATGGCAGCGCGGGAGCTCGGATGAACCGTGCTAATCATGCACGGTTGATCGCTCAACCGGCGCTTGATAATTAGAGGCAGGCCGAAATTGCGATTGTCCGAGTGTAACATCGTGGGTGCGGTGACGCTTGACTTCTCTTTCTCGAAAAGGCGAAGGCACACTGACGGTTCGCTTTGAGGGTTTGTGATTCGAGGAATACTTGATAGGTCTGTGTCACGGATCTCCGGACATCGGTCGACGAGAAAGAATGGCGGGAGCGTTAAGCACACACATTTTAATTGCACACGAAAGGAAAACGCACATTAGCCTTAGAATAAATGCAAACGCGAAAAAAGGTACACACTAAATAGGAACACCACAAATAAAGCTACAGACAGCAAACAACTAGAAAGTACGAACGAAGCGTTTGTCGCTTGCGCAACTCACGGCGTCGAGTGCCGGTTCATGAGAAGGCGAGGCGTTGCGGGTGGCACTGGCGTTGGCGGCGGCGTCCAAGTCGGAGGCGCCGTCCTTCTCTGGCGAGGAACGCGAACTGGTGTTCTCGTAGACGCTGGGAGGCTCCGAGTTCAGTGACCTGCGCGTCGCAGGTACTTGCGCTGGCCCGTGTCTCCCAGGGACAGGATCTGGCTCCGACGAGGCCTACGGTGCGGTGCCGTAGGATGGGACGCTCGGAGCACAAGCCGATGGCGCTCCCAGGCCGCTGCGGGTCCTCGTGCTCGCCTTCCGGTCCTTTGGCCAGCCGGAGTCTACGGTGCGTTGCCGTAGAACGAGAGCTGGAGCGCCCGGAACACAGGCCGGCGACGCTCGTGTCCAGCTCACGCGCTCACGATGGAACACCCAGGGCCCCTTTGTCCACGTCACCCTCTCTTTTATCCCTTCCGCTTCGTTTTCCTCTTCTTCTAGTGTCGTGGTTTTACGTCATGCCAAGCTTCTCGTCTTCCTCCTTTTCTGGCACATTTCTCCTGTCACCTGCTAAATGTGACAATGGCCCCCCTCTTCAAGAGTTTTCTCCTAAAGAAAACTGCTCAGAACCTCCGCCGATGTCTTCCGACGAGGACCAATCCGATATTCTCCACGATCAGTCTCCAGCTAACACTACCACACTCGTCATCCAGTGCCACCACATCCTCGAATACACCCAAAGTACACCACTGACACAAAATAATCTCGATTGTCCATCCCAAACAATTATTCATCTTACAAGTGTCACAGTCAATGTCCTTACACAGTTTCCTGAACACTATCCACCACACTGCATGCACTCGCTGTTCACAATGTTCCAAATGCCTTTGTATAACACACTATTGTAAATCACAACCCAACTAATTTTTTTCCAATGCACAGACCTATTAGTTCATCACTCTAACCAATATAAGCGTTCAACCTTACGTCTTCTCTTTCTCCACATGCGCGCCTTACGCGACTTTTTTCCATGTTTGCTTACTGCGCCCCGTTGTGAACGTCCAGTACATACGCTTCCTTCACTCCTGCGCTTAATCATCGACCGCCTCATCCACACAACTCTTCTAGGATGTGCCCTAACTAAACGTCCCCGGCTAAGCATTTGCGCATCTCTCCTGACGTTCGGATATCTCTGATTAAATTTTGGGGTGGTCTTCTTTCTACATTGCTTTGACTGAGCAACAATGCGAGTATCAGCCAAGCCTATGTTCCTCACGCTCCCCGCTACGACTATCTCTTGCGTATGCCGTGTGCTGCTTCGTTCAAGCCGTGCGCTTCTCAACGATGTGCTCCTCTCGACTTGTGCGTCGCCTGGCAAAACCGCGATCGTTTGCTCAGGTCCTTGACCAACACTTTCGGCACACCGTTCACTGACAACTTGATTACTAGATCCACATGCCATGTCTGATTCTACTTCTTTGTCATTGCTAATTACTATCCCATTTTCTTTTACACAGCTCTCACTTTCGCTAGCCGATTCTTCTACTGAATTACAGCTATGAACATCAGGCCCTCCAGATTCCCGCAGTAAATCCATCCCTGGAATTCCTACGAGCGGTCTAACGTCTGGGGTTTTTGCCAACCTCAGTTTCTGCTCGTTACCTTGACCCAAATCTGTCCGCTGAGACCGGTGCAAGTATGCATCCAGGTCCTCTCTTTTGTCGTGAAAAGGATCCATCAACTCTCTGGTACCGACTAGCGTCGATCTTGGAGGTTCTGTCTCTTTTGTGGAGCGCCTATCACCTGTGCTGCTCTCACTACCTCCCTCTATAAACTGCTGCTTCCACAACATAAGCTCTTTCTCACGTTCAAGCGTCCTTATTTCGCGTTCCTCCTGTTCGCGCCTCTCCTCGCGTGCCCGCGCTCGCTCATCTCGCCGCCTCTTCTCCTCGCGATCATAGAGGCTTATCGCTTCTTCACCTGACAATCCAAGCTTTAGGGCCAGCTCCAAAATCGTCACCAGGTCCATCCTCCCTGCCGAAAAGAAATCCGTGAGATCCACAACAAAAAATAAGAAAAAAGGTATCCTGGCAGAGGCTCGCCACTTATTTTTGTCACGGATCTCCGGACATCGGTCGACGAGAAAGAATGGACGAGGCGGGAGCGTTAAGCACACACATTTTTATTTGCACACGAAAGGAAAACGCACATTAGCCTTAGAATAAATGCAAACGCGAAAAAAGGTACACACTAAATAGGAACACCACAAATAAAGCTACAGACAGCAAACAACTAGAAAGTACGAACGAAGCGTTTGTCGCTTGCGCAACTCACGGCGTCGAGTGCCGGTTCATGAGAAGGCGAGGCGTTGCGGGTGGCACTGGCGTTGGCGGCGGCGTCCAAGTCGGAGGCGCCGTCCTTCTCTGGCGAGGAACGCGAACTGGTGTTCTCGTAGACGCTGGGAGGCTCCGAGTTCAGTGACCTGCGCGTCGCAGGTACTTGCGCTGGCCCGTGTCTCCCAGGGACAGGATCTGGCTCCGACGAGGCCTACGGTGCGGTGCCGTAGGATGGGACGCTCGGAGCACAAGCCGATGGCGCTCCCAGGCCGCTGCGGGTCCTCGTGCTCGCCTTCCGGTCCTTTGGCCAGCCGGAGTCTACGGTGCGTTGCCGTAGAACGAGAGCTGGAGCGCCCGGAACACAGGCCGGCGACGCTCGTGTCCAGCTCACGCGCTCACGATGGAACACCCAGGGCCCCTTTGTCCACGTCACCCTCTCTTTTATCCCTTCCGCTTCGTTTTCCTCTTCTTCTAGTGTCGTGGTTTTACGTCATGCCAAGCTTCTCGTCTTCCTCCTTTTCTGGCACATTTCTCCTGTCACCTGCTAAATGTGACAGTCTGCAACTCTATAAGGCCGAGGCGCTGTCCAATAGAGTCTTATAGACAAAGCATGTTATAAAACTCTGTAAATTCAAAAAGTTTAAGAGCTGCCACGGCCTTCTATTCAGTGACCAGGTGACTTTTTTAATGCAAATGATTTATTTGCTATCTATCTATCTATCTATCTATCTATCTATCTATCTATCTATCTATCTATCTATCTATCTATCTATCTATCTATCTATCTATCTATCTATCTATCTATCTATCTATCTATCTATCTATCTATCTATCTATCTATCTATCTATCTATCTATCTATCTATCTATCTATCTATCTATCTATCTATCTATCTATCTATCTATCTAGCCGCCTCAGTCTGGGTGCTCTCGTGATGGCCATCCATCCATCCATCCATCCATCCATCCATCCATCCATCCATCCATCCATCCATCCATCCGTCCGTCCGTCCGTCCGTCCGTCCGTCCCGTCCCGTCCCGTCCCGTCCCGTCCCGTCCCGTCCCGTCCCATCCCATCCCATCCCATCCATCCATCCATCCATCCAACGAACACAATTCACAGGTCACGACACGAATAGAGCGACACGCTTGTCGAGCACGTCATGAAACCATTGCCACAGGTCACATGTGGCACGTCCACATACCACGTACGGCTGTGGTATGCGGTTATGCGGAATATGTGATTGACAGTCTATAATCAACCCAGACTTTGGCAATCTCGACGCGATAGCGTGAAGGAGTGCCGTGTCGCAGAAAATCTGGTGCCGACGCCAGCAGCGTTGTCTCTTAGCTAAAAATCACGATGTAAACAAATAATGAAAAAAATTGGCCGCGTATCTGCGCGCTTCGCTGCAAATGTCGTCGAAAGACGATAGTCTTCTGCCGGCCGTACTACTATGTTTTGCCTTGCCTCAGACAGCGCCTCCTCTATATTGAATCGGCCGCATCTAGCTGGCATTGATAAACTAGAGGAGGCGCTCGCTGCGTGAAATATGGACGCCCATCTGTCAGTGGCATCGGGAAACATGAGCTTGTGCAGAACCCAGGGCCACTGCCAGGTTTTTTTCGTGCAGAGCGTCGCATTTTCAGCGCAACCTAAGAAACACTAGCGTCTTTAGAATTACGTATCTATGTATTTTCTAGTAAAGGAACACACCACCTAATACTTACGTATTGATGTTGCGCCTCACATATGCGTAATATTGGCTTTTCGATCGACAATGTTCACAAGTATGAACGCAGCCATCAGTTCAAGATGGCTGGGCGTTCAGCAGGTGCTTAAACTTTGGCCGGGTGGCTGAATCGCTTGACAGACAGACAGATAGAAAGACAGACAGACCGAAATTTCTGCGTTGAAGTATCCCAAGAAAGACTATGGTCTTTAAAAAAATGTATGCAGTTGCCCCCCAACGGAAAGCTGTAGGAAGCGCGGAGAAGTGATTCGCCTGTCCTTCAGTGAGGCTGGCGTTCACCGGCAAGCGCGCGCGGGCCTTCCAAATGTGTAGCCTGCTCGGTGTCCATGGCGTGAAAGGAAACCTTCATTTGTGATGCCGTGGCGCTCTGTCCCCTCCTCCTTTCCTTCCTCCTCACCCTCACGTTTCTCCTCCTCCCCCCTCATTTCCATTTTCATTCCCCCTGCTATTCTATACAATACACGGCTATGCTATGCTCTACCCTCCCTCTCCTCCTTTCTCTCCTCCTCACCCTCACACATCATCGCTCTCACTTCCCTCTCCCATCCCTCGCTGTACTGTGCTATCTAAGTATACTGCGCGGTAGAGAACGCGATCGACAAGCAGACGGGGGACAAGCGCAGACCTGAAAATTCTCACGACTTCATCACAGCTCAGTCGCTCTTTTCAAGTTCCTGTCGAACTTCGCTAGCAACAGATGCGAAGCGGCGCAATAGAATATCCTATTGACACACCACTATTTTGATAAACATCCCCTTTCTATTCTACATAAGGAGAGGTCAGATACATTCTTCTATACATGAATAAAAAGCGTCACGAGGAAGAGAATAATATAAATCTTTGACATCTATAGAAAATGCACTCAAATTTCGGTGAGGATACTCTTTTAAGAATTGAGTGACCTGATCTGAATTCCTGACTACGAAAGGATCATTAATCAACTCTAGAAAATGGCTGATTCTAGGAAGTGACCTGATTTGAATTTGAACTCTAGGACTAGGAAAGGATCAATTCAACTTTTTTTTTTGCAAAAACAACCCTAAGGCTGTTTGCCAAGACGATGACACGAAATGGCACATCAACATTTTGTGTCTTTGCCGAAAAAAGACATTTGTAGGACCAACTTCTCACTTTTTTCTATCTTTCTTGCTACTTCAGACAACTCAACCTGAGTGCACAATTTTTTTCGCCTTAGATTTGACTTTAACAAGGTCAATACCACTGCACTTTTGGAAGACGGATGTGACCGCACTTACAGCTTTCTTCATGTGCAGGTCTTTGTCGAGGACGGCGAAGCCTCCCTCCTTGTCCGAAGGCATAACACAGGGGCGTAGCCAGAAATTTTTTTCGGGGGGGGGGGGGGGGCACCTCCTTGATTTCGGGGAGGGCACCTCCTTGAAGTGGCCATTTTTCGCTATGTATGTTATGGCGAAAAAAATTTCGGGGGGTTGGGGGGGGGGGGCGCGTGCCCGGTGTGCCACCCCCTGGCTACGCCACTGGCATAACACACAGTTCATTGTTTCTCTCCTCTTCATCCCCCACCTCTGTTCCCACCCTTTGCTATGCAGCATATACTGCACTCTACACTACTATGATATTTTGTACCCTTACCCTGCTCTTTTACCTACTCCTCACGCTCACATCACTCCTCGTACCCCTCACTTTCCCTTCCGACCCCCTTGCTACATTGTACTACATACGGCTAGGCTATGTTCTGCCCTTTCCTTCGTCCTTTCTCTCCTATCCCTCACTTCCCTTTCCCGCGCCCTTGCTATACTTACTATACATGGCTAGGCTATCCATGGCTGTGCTATACATGTTTTTGCCTGCGTGATGCCATACTTGGCGTCACGCAGGCTATGCTATTCTTTACCCTCTTCCCTCCTCTTCGCCCTCACTTCCTTTTTTTTCGCACCCTTACTATAACCATACTAACATGGCAATGCTACACATGGCTTTACCTTCGTGATGCCATATATAACTGTTCTAGGCTTTACACTTACCCTTCCTCCTTTTTCTCCTCCTCACCCTTAGTCAAGTTAGTCAATTAACCATACATAATTAGGGAATTAAAGGGAGCACGAAAATATTGGGACTAACTCAATGCATTAGTCAGTGAACACACACAAACGTGCGCGCGCGCGCACACACACACACAAACACACACACACACACACACACACACACACACACACACACACACACACACACACACACACACACACACACACACACACACACACACACACACACACACACACACACACACACACACACACACACACACACACACACACACACACACACACACACGCACGCACACACACACACACACGTAAAAGATGGTTGAACCTCCCCTCATCGAAAAGGATGTCTCGTTACGCCCTTGGTCACCTGAATCAGGAAGGCTTCATCTTTAAACACTGAAATAAATTTGAAAAATTCCGGCAGATCGTGCGCAATGTGGGAATTGATATCATGCGATGCAGTCATCGAGAACCTGTCTATATGCCGTGTTGTTTAATATTGAGCCGAGCATTAAGAGCTTGGCTCGATATTTAGGTGGGAGCTCCCCTCCCACCTAAATTCGTCCGTTTCTCATATGTATATACACAAGCACACATACAAACGCGTGCACGAACGTACATGTACATAATGGTTAAAGCCACCCCAATAAATATTCCCTGCCTTCAGCCCCGGAGTTTGTATAGAGCCACGAGCCTTTGAGCCACTGACCTGGGTCCGACTTAGGGCCCGGCACACGGCACGTGCTCTGTGAGCGCAATTCGAGTAACGGGGGTGTGCATGGGCGTCCTTGACCGCAACGGCGTGTGCCCTGCCACCGCGTGTAGTGGCCCGATCAGAACAGGGCGCGGAGTGCGAAGATGGGGAGGCAGCATAGGAGGCGGCGTAGCGCCCAGCGTCTGCGCATAGCCCGCACTGGAAGCCGAGCGCAGGTGTCCGGTCGCAGACGCCCCGTGCTCCCCTTCGGCGAGGCAGGCGCGTGCCGCATCCACTAACTGGGTAAAGTACGCTTTCTTGCTGCTTCTGCGCACCACCGCCTGCTCCCCCTGGAGCGATCGTTTCCTGCAGTTTGCGATTGATTGCGACCACTTTGTTACACTGCGCAGACCGGGCGTGCTGCCGGTGTCGTCGTTGTTGTTGTTGTCTTGCAGGGCTCAATCTTTCCTTCTTTTGCTCTCTCTTTCATGAGCTGAAACATTGGTCTCGTGGCAGGCGGCACGTGGATGGGCCTTCACACGCGTACAACGGTCGCGTTTCACGGCGAAGTCGTTTTTCTGTACGCACAGGAGGGGCGAAGGAACAGCGGGGTCGCGTCTGAGAGTAAGACGCAGGTAACCGAACCGTTTGCACTGTTGTGATTTCTGGCTGACAAAGAAATTATTCGGCCTCACATCGATACATGGACGCGCAGGTATATGCTCGGGAGCGCTGTTATAAAAACGCGCCATGCAGTTGCAGCTTTTTTTTTTTTTTTGTATAGCAAACCAGTCGCTTAATAAGCCCTGTGCAGTTAAAATTCTACGTGGGCAAGCGGGAACTCATGTATAACGCAGTGTGGGCGTATATACATGTATAAGTGCACCGACATATGTTTACATGTTAAAGCATTAGCGTGTACCAGTGAGCATGCTTAACCTCAGTTAAAGAACACCCGTTTCAGTAAAGCACATATCCGTTTCAGCACATATCCGACAACTCGTGGAAACGAGTTGTCGGATATGTGCGCTCATTCTAATTAAGTGAAATTTGATTCGTTCCTTTCTTCTCAAAAGCGAGCGACAGCTCGTGAACCTGTAGCTGTATAGTTGTCATGAAAATTACAGTAACGTATTGCTATACTAAATATCGATCCTTATTCTCCGGAATTTCCTTCCGCACATTTCAGCCCTAAACATTTTTTGTAAATGTGGTTATGCACCTACATATTGTTCAGAAGTGCACAGTACGCGAACTTAGACAATCATCTTAAATGTTTTTGCTGTCAGCTTAATAGTAATCCATGTTTTTGATCTCCGACTATGACCGCAAGACCACCACGAAAATAGGCAAAAGGGCTTTAAACGTTATTCGCTTTGAAACACATTCAGCGGTGCAGCATGATAATATTAAAATCAATCAATCAATCAATCAATCAATCAATCAATCAATCAATCAATCAATCAATCAATCAATCAATCAATCAATCAATCAATCAATCAATCAATCAATGTTCATTTAACGGCAGGTTCGTTCTGCAGTCCTCTTCGCTGCGTGGAAAAGGTTATGGCATGCATTGAATAAATAAATGACAAAACCTTAAGAAATATGGTATAATATAAATCATAGTTTTGCGACCTTATGTTCTAGTAAGTTGACACTCTGCTCGTGTTAGTTCACAGACTGCAGGGTCTCACTTAAAATGCTTCGATAACTCACATAAAAATTGGCACGGGGGGATGGGATGTCATATTTAATAATAATATCGGGAGTTTAACATTCCAAAACCACGATATGATTATGAGAGACGCCGTAGTAGAGGGCTCCGGAAATTTCAACCATCTGGTGTTCTTTAACGTGCACCGACATCGCACAGTACACGGGCCTCTACCATTTCGCCTCCATCGAAATGCGACCGTCGCGGCTGGGATCGGGGATGTAATATTTAGAGATATTCACAGAGTGTACAGTTATTAGATGCGAAGCATATTATGCTCGGGGCTCTGTCCGTCCCGCGTCCCCCCGTCCCGCGTCCCGTGTCCCGCGTCCCGTGTCCGGCAACTTTCATGAAGTAGGGAAGCACCCATTATGCGAACCAGAACGCTGTAGTAATATGAAGGCCGTCAACCACTACTACAGTCATCAGAGTCATGGCCGAGAGCACAGAGAGGCTGCTCAGCAATAGCTAGGCAGGTGGTGTCTGTCGCCCAGGTTGACCCCATTCCTTGAGTCATGGCCGAGAGCACAGAGAGGCTGCTTAGCAATGGCTAGGCAGTTGGTGTCTGTCGCCCAGGTTGACCCCATTCCTTAATAGTGCTTGCATGTGTTTGGAGCGGGCTTAGTCCGTCCATCCTCCCCGCGTCCCACAGCGCATGCGCGTCCCCCTCTCTCTCCTACGCTCACCCCCTTTCTCTCCTCTAGGAATCCTCTACTCTACGGAGCGGCCCCCGCGTCCCACACCCCCCAGAGCGCATGCGCGTCCCCTCCCCCTATCCTCTCCTACGCTCACCCCCTTTCTCTCCTCTAGGAATCATCTACTCTACGGAGCGGAGCCCGCGTCCCACAGCGCATGCGCGTCCTCTCCCCCATCTCTCCTCTAGGAATCCTCTACTCTACGGAGCGGCTCCGGCGTCCCACATCCCCACAGCGCATGCACGTCCCCTGCCCCTCTCTCTCCTCTCCTACGGCTCCCCCCCCCCCCCCCCGTCCTTTCCTCTAGGAATCCTTTACGGTGCGGCGCGCATGACAGGTGGTGTGACAGCTGCATACTCCGCTGAGGGCGCCACGGTAGTTCCGCGGTATGAAAATGATGGAGCGCGCGCGCCTCATTCTCTCTCATGTGCAGCGCCGCGATAAAGCGCCCGGACCACTGCCGTGAAATGAGAGCGGCGACGTTCCTCCCCGCTCAAGCTAATTATCTCCCCGCTGCTTCGCATCCACACATGGTTCCCTTTAGCGGGAGATGGGGAAGTTTTTTTCTCGAAATGCTCAATCAGATGCAGTTTTAGATGCGAAGCATCTTATGCTCGGGAGCTCTGTCCGTCCCGCGTCCCCCGTCCCGCGTCCCCCGTCCCGTGTCCCGCGTCCCGTGTCCGGCCACTTTCATGAAGTAGGGAAGCACCCATTATGCGAACCAGAACACTGTAGTAATATGAAGGTATTCAACCCTACTACAATCATCAGAGTCTTGGCCGAGAGCACAGAGAGGCTGCTCAGCAATGGCTAGGCAGGTGGTGTCTGTCGCCCAGGTTGACCCCATTCCTTGAGTCATGGCCGAGAGCACAAAGAGGCTGCTTAGCAAGGGCTAGGCAGGTGGTATCTGTCGCCCAGGTTGACCCCATTCCTTAATCTTGCTTGCATGTGTTTGGAGGGGGGCTTAGTCCGTCCCTCCTTCCCGCGTCCCACACCACCACAGCGCATGCGTCCCCTCTCCTGTGCTCTCCTACGCTCACCCCCTTCCTCTACTCTAGGAATCATCTACTCTACGGAGCGGCGCATGCGCGTACTCTCCCCCTCTCTCCTCTAGGAATACTCTACTCTACGGAGCGGCTCCGGCGTCCCACATCCCCACAGAGCATGGGCGTCCTCTCCCCCTCGCTCCTCTTGGAATCATCTACTCTACGGAGCGGCTCACGCGTCCCACAGCGCATGCACGTCCCCTCCCTCTCCTCTCCTACGGACCCCGTCCTTTCCTCTAGGAATCCTCTACGGAGCGGCGCGAACGACAGGTGGTGTGACAGCTGCTTACTCCGCGGGGGCGCCACGGTAGTTCCGCGGTATGAAAATGACGGAGCGCGAGCGCCTCATTCTCTCTCCTGCGCAGCGCCGCGATGAGCGCCCGGACCACTGCCGTGAAATGAGAGCGGCGACGTTCCTCCCGCTCAAGCTAATTATCTCCCCCGCTGCTTCGCATCCACACATGGTTCCCTTTAGCGGGAGATGGGGAAGTTTTTTTAATTTAGAAAATTCTCAACTAGAACGAAAGAAAAAAAAATTCACAGGGTTCCCTATGCAATCGCCTATGACGACTCTTAAGGCATCTAAAACGAAGAGGGCGAAAGCTA